>PVIR01025393.1:0-25048 GCA_004026965.1 Petromus typicus | reverse complement strand
CCTTCCTCTCCTCTTCATCCTCCATGTCCCAGCTGGTCACCTTTTGTAAAGCTGTTCCCTGCCTCTGTGTGAAATTTAATCCAGCCAATCAAATATATCTTGTGAACATTTTCAAATAGGAGTTTTTATAAAAGCTTGAATTACCTCTGGTCCATTTCAACATGAGAAAAGAAAGGATGAAAATAAATAGAAAAATGCATAGACAGTCAAGGCTGATCGTTGCTGTCCCTTCCTTGTGTCACTTTCTGTTCTTTGTCTTTTTTTTTTTTTTTTTTTCTTAGAAGAATAATGAGAAGGCCCCCTGGGAGGGGAGGAGAGAGAGAAGAGTAATTTTTAGCTGTACTTCGACTTTAGTTCCTCTCTGGCCATTTCACGAACACCGTGGGCTCCCTGACCATATGTGGAGGTGCCTTTAGAACATGCAAAGTTTTAAATAGCTGACTCATTGTGTTACTGAAAGTTCACTGATCTGTTCTGAATCTGACAAGGGGTCGAGTGGAGCGAGCTCTGTCTGCCCTGAGGGGAAGGGTCCTTGGTCGAATCTAAGTGTGGTGTTCAGATTATATCATTCCTGTGTTATTTACAGTTAAGTGTGGTTTTTATGGTCTGATGATCCCATGTCTGTAAGCCACATTTTATATATTTTATGCTCATATATTTCTTATTTGCAGTTGTCACTCGTGATCATTTTTTGCAAAACATTTCCCTAAAGTGTACTTCTGATTTTAGCAAAAACTGTTTTGCCTGTTTCATTCTCGTATTTAAGAATTCTCTGCCTTACCTGTTCCTGGGGGTTGGAGTGCCTCTTGCTCTGGAAACTGAAGATCCTAAGTAATTGCTTTACTAGCTCAAGCCTCTGACCTGGGCTCAGCTACCTGAAGAATCGTGTCTTTGGATGGGGCTGAGCAGTTTTCAGATAGCAGTAAGAATCCAAAGAATGAGCAGGCAACTCATTAGAAATGAGGTAGTTTAGCAAAGCAGCTGACCTAGGATTAGTATTTCTGTTTGCCAGTAACAAAAATATAAGAAAAGATGAGGAAACCAGGACTGTGGGCTCAGTCTGGCTGTGCCCAGCGGTGATGGCAGTGTACTGCCAGGAAGGATGAGGCAGGGTCACGGAGGCAGCCAGGGGAGAGCTGGCATGCTGTGGCATAGCCTCATTGCCCTTCACGCCTCCCTTGTCTCAATCCTTGGCAATACCAGCAGTTGTAGGAGTCCCTGGTCTGCCCTGTGTCCCTCATCTTTGGCATGTTACTGACTTCCACCGGAGTCCCCATCTCTGATCCTGACTGTACAGAGTGTATGTTTTTAAAATTTATCTCTATTTCATTTGACTACCACCAGACTGAATGGGCGATCGTAAAAGGGTGCAGGAGTTCACCCGAGATGCTGCTCCCAGTGGCCCAGAAAGAGGCACAGTGCACTTTTGAGATGAGTTTTAGGCACAGTACGGCCTGAACCAGAACAAGTGGATGGTGCTGGTGACAGCCACAAGACCTTGGAGAAGAGAACCTTTGGTGCCACCTGCCTGTGGCGCCGTGCTGTCTGCTTACATGGCTGTGGTCTGCCTGGAGACATCCTGAGCTCTGGTTTTATTTTAAAGTTCCTACCTATGAAGTTCAGGTTGAGCTTCTGCAGTGACGTGACTGCTTTGTCGTGTGAGAAGTGTACCCCCTGGCGAGCTGAAAAATTTTCTGGCTTCAGTGAATTTTTAATGTGCTGCATGCAGTCGTGGCTTTTTATGCAATCTTCTCTTTTTAACATTTTCATGTATTTATTTTACAGTAGTAGAGATTAAGTTGAGGACTTTACACTAAGTTATAAAATACGTAAACCTGCCCTTTTTAAATTTTGAGGCAGGTTCTCACCAAGTCCCTAAATTGCCCAGGTGGGTTCTAACTCACCAGCCTCCTGCCTCAGGCTCCAGCGATGCTGGAATTGCACTACTGGCTTTTTACTGTTGTGCATATTCTGCTTACTGTTTTACAGAAGAGTGCCTAAGGCCTTTGCTATGCCTTCTTTACTTTATTTGAGTAAACTTGCTTTAAAGGGCTTAATTATCCAGCCTATGATAGGCAGAAATTTATCACGTTGATACATTTTTAAATGAATAGAGAATTTGAAGAAAGAATTGATCATATTGCTGTGGCATGTTTAGTTTTCATTACTATTTTTTGCTGTATATGTTGTTTTTCTATTCTGGGGACCAAACCCCAGATCTTCGCACGGAGCTATACCACTCATCCTTTTGTTTTTATCCTGAGATAGGGTCTCTGAGTTTCTAAGCCTTGAGTCTAGGCTGGACTCAAACTTGGGATCCTCTCATCTCAGCCTCCCAGAGTGCTGGGATTACGGTGTGCACCACTACACCTGGCTCCTACAGTTCTCACATTGCTAGAAAAAGAAAATGATAGGACCATATCAGAACGATAGAGTAGCTAACTCAAAAAGAGCTCCCTGTAGCTGACCCTGGGACAGTTTGAGCTACAGAATAAGAATTGATAGTTATGTATACCTACAACTCAACTCTGATATAAGCAGCTGACCGTAAGGATGCTCTTGATAGAACTGAAATGAACAGACAGGCACAGTGATGGAGTTAGAAGATCACCCTTTGGTGGATTTGCAGAAAGAATTTCTGTAAAGAGTCATCAAAGGATGCTAAACAGTAAAAGTTACGATGAGGAATGGGTATTTGCATTGAAAATCATTTCACAGAAAAACAAGAACCAAAAAGAGATCAAGATTAATCCTGAGCTTTAGCTACACTGGCTTCAGCCACTTATTTCTCCAAGAAACTGATTCTTTTTATAGATTCTTTTTATTGGAAGATGGTATTAGAACCAAGTCTAGGCCCTGGGTATTTATGCTCCTGAGGGGTCCCGGGTGCCACTTAGTGGAGAGGTGTGTGCGTGCACATCTCTAGCTAAGTTTGTGACTTTCAAAACCGTTTTACAGTGATTCCAACTCACAGGGTTCATGGTGGCTCCCGTTTCTGTTTCAGTGCTGAACGTACACATACAAGTCCATGCTCTATCGCTGAGTTCACCACCAGCTCCTGTTGTTTGGTTGATTGTTTTTTCAGACAGAGTCTCACTGAGTTTCCCATGCTGATTTTGAACTTGGATTCTTCTGTCTCGGCCTCCTGAGTACTTGGGATTATAGGTGTGCACATCACACCTACTTATTCCCTTAATTGTTAAACTCTTTTCTCCAGTAGCATGGAGCCTGGCTGCAATCTGTTATATCTGTGCCCTTTGCAATCTGAAATAAATATAAAGTGATTTTGTATTTTAACCCTGTCCCTAGAAAGTCATATATCAGTAACTATTATGTGCTTGAATTCTTTGTCTTATTTCTTCCTTTATTTTTAAAACTGAGTCTCACAATGTAGTCTAGTTTGGCTTTGAACTTGCTATGTAGCCCAGGCTGGTCTCAGACTCAGAGTCGCCCTGCCTCCACCTCACAAGTGCTGAGATTACAGTCCAGTGTTACCACACTGGCCAGTTCTTCTGCTGTTAGTTTTATAGTATCTAAAGTAGTGTTTTCCAAGATTGTTTGGATAGTTCTTATCTTCTTGTCCTCTTCAATGTGATAAATGTACTTGATTTACAACCTGGCTTAGATTTGCTTTATGGCTTAACTTGAAAGACTTGTTTGGGACATGAGTTGAGCTTTTAAACACATGTTGCTGTGACTGACACATTGGTTTTAGTCCTGTAATTTCTTGTGTAACTTTTTCATTTCTTTTTTTTTTTTTTTGAGACAGGATCTCACTTTTGTAGTTCAGGCTGGCCTTGAGCTCAGCCTCAAACTTACATCACAGCAATCCTCCTGCCTCTGCCTCCCGAGGGCTGGGATTACAGGCGTGAGCCACCATGCCCAGTTCTGTGGTATGTGGTGCTGATTGCTGGTGGGCATGAGTCTTCACACCCAGTATTGTTGTATGTGGTTACCGGGATTGAACCTAGGGCCTTGCACTTGCAAGACAGGCTCTAGAACCACTGAGCTAAATCCCCAGCCCATCTTTCTTGTTTTTAAAGGATTTTTCATTTTGTGTTTCTGTTTGGGTTCCTTTTTGTATCAGAAGAGTAATTCTGATATTGGAGGAGTTTGCATGTCTATACTAGTGATCACCTTTAGAATTGTAACAGTCCACATGGCCTTCCTGTGTCCCTTCTGTTTTCTCAGATGGTATCTATGGAAATGATGATGTCATGGAAAAACAGTGGAGCTGATATATTTCCTCTTCTCTTCTCCTTGCTTCCTCCTCCCCTCCTGCTGTTTGCCAGTATCGTTTTGTCTAGTATTCACCATTGTCATGACAGATCACTTGTCACAATGCTGTAGGTACTGAGTATTACAGGTGAGCAGTTGGTTGCTTTTCTGTCTGCTGTCTCCCTGGCCTCTTGTGGAGTGTTGTTTGCCTGCCGTGGTGTTCCCACATCTCTACCAGCTAAACAGTGGAGCCAGCTGACCATGGAATGACACCTCTGAAATCATGAGCCAGAATGAATGTGTATTCCTTTCAGCTGTTTTAGGTGGGTATTTTGTCATAGCGACTGAAAGTTCACTTTCAGTGAACTGTGAGGTCAGACACATTCTCTTCTACTGGTAAACTTTGCCTGGACATCAAAACTCACTGTTCCTCCCTTTTCTGTACACACATGTACTTGGGCTGAATTTGTCTCATAACCTTCCATTTCTCTCTCTCTCTCCTTCATGTGAGAAGCCATGTTTTACTTTGTCGCGCTGGTGATTCCTTTTCTGTCCTTCAAGGCTAGTCCTTCTGCTGTATGTCTTAATTTCAACCAGCAGGTTCATACTTTCCTGGCACATAGTATGCCCTTTAAGTACGTAAAGTTAAATCTTCTTTAATTTCATGAAAGAACCTTCCAGTGTTTTTTTGAATTATGAAAAACTTAAACCTCTCCACAAAGTTGGAAGAACTTTATAGAAAATACCCTTATTTGCGCCATGTAGTTCTATATTTAAGATTTTGATACATCTCTATTTACCTATCCATCTTTTATTCATCACCAATCCATTTTCTTTGTGTATCTTCTTTGTGAAGGGCTTTTCAGCTACTTTCCCCATTGAAAAAAATATTTTCTTCTTCATTTATCAAAGTTCTTTGTGCATGTTGAAATGCATTCTTGCCTAATATGTATTTGTGATTATTTTCTCTAGTCTATAGATTCCTATGCCGTCATTTTCCTCACACTGTCTTGACACGCAGAGCTTTTTCATTTAGATATCTAATTTATTTCTTTTATAGTTGTTCTCTCGACCTAAACAAGCCCTTTCTTATTACCTCCATACTGTGATTTACTTCTCTGAACACTTGTGCTTTAGCTTTCATGTTAGGTCGCTTTGTTCTTGTCACCACATAAGGAATGTTTGAGTTCAGCTTTTGCCGTACACATCCCACTGCTCCAGTGCCGTTTTTTTGGAGACGCCTTTCCTGGTGGGTCACTAGGTGCCTTGGAAGTCACAGTGGCCTACGAGTGTGGGCCTTGGTTCTGTTCTGTTCCGCTTATCACTGTGCTCCTCATGCGATGCCCACTGTCTTGGTTCTTAAACAATGAAGTCTGGTAAAGTCCGGTCGTATCCTTTTTTTTAGATATTTTAGAGCCTTCATGTTTCTATATATACTTTAGAATCCCTACAGTAATTTATAATGTTTGGTTTTGCTCCCATTCTGTGAGCTTTTTACTTATAAGTTAATGGTGAAATGTTTGCTCACAGTTTTCCATCCGTAGTGTGTGTGAAGAACAGTATGTGTTTGGTTCACAGGACTTCGAGTTTCTCTTCCTCCTCCCTCTCTTTTTGAGTGGTTGCTGTTCTGGTTCCTTTCTTATACCTCACAGGAGGTGCTTTCAGGTTGCTGCTTTGCAGGAGAATAAGGGAACAAACTTTTTTTTTGTAGTTCAGGCTGGCCCTGAGCTCAGCCTTCATCTCATAGCAATCCTTCTGCCCCTGTCTTCCAAGTGCTGGATTACAGGCATGAGCCACCACACTTGGCACTGTGGTATGTGGTACTGAGTGCTGGTGGCGTGAGTCTCCATACCCAGCATTGTTGTATATGGTTACTGGGGATCAAACCCAGGCACTTGTGCTTGCAAGACAGGTGCCAGAACTACTGAGCTAAATCCCTGGACCCAAACTTTTTTTAAAAATAAACATTGTCTCTCTCTCTGCCCCAAAGGCAGGCTGCTTCCTGAGGCCCAGCTAGTCTGTGTATTTGCTCATGTTTTGTCTGGTTATTAGAACCAAGTTGCATCCCTGTTGAACTTGAGTGTTTAGTTAGTGTTTTTTGTTTTTTTTTTTTAGGTTTTTGGAGACAGGGTCTCGCTTTGTGGTTCAGGCTGGCCCTCAGCTCAGCCTCAAACTCACATCACAGCAATCCTCCTGCCTCTGCCTCCCGAGTGCTGGGATTCCAGGCGTGAGCCACCACGCCCGGCACTGTGGTATGTGGTACTGGTTGCTGCTGGGTATGGGTCTCCACACCCAGTATTGTTATGTGGTTACCGGGGAATCGAACCCGGGTCCTTGCGCTTGCGAGACAGGCACCGGAACCACTGAGCTAACTCCCCGGCCCCTTTAGTTAGTGTTTTGAAATGAAACTTGCCATTGAGTTTTTCTGGTTTTCATTGACAGTTGTTCTATTTCCAGGAAGGAAAGTCAGAAAAACTGAGCTCTTCATTAAGTTTAATCTTTTTGAGTGAGGGAGTTGAGTTCAGCTCCTCGATGGCTTTGAACTCTTTCTACCCTGAAGCAACAAGGAGAGCAGCAGCATCAGACAGTGTCCTTGCTGTGGTTCCCTCCAGCTCCTGTCACCCATTGGGCCTATTTATTTATTTATGTTTTTAGTTTTTTGAGACACGGTCTCACTTTGTAGTTCAAGCTGATCCTGATCTCAGCCTCTAACTCAGCAATCCTCCTGCCTGTGCCTCCCAAGTGCTAGGATTACAGGCATGAGCTATCATACCCAGTACTGTGGTATGTGGTAGTGATGGCTGGTGGGCGTGAGTCACCATGCCGAGCATTGTTATATGGGGTTACCAAGGATCGAACTCAGAATTTGGTCCTTGTAAGGCAGACACTGGAACCACTGAGCTAAATCCCCGGATTTAGACTTATTTTTTAATAAAGGCAAAAGTGCAGATTTCATGTTAAGTGTTCTCTTACTCATTGAACTGTTGTTTACTGAATTATTAAAATGAGGAAGGGACTGGAGATTTAATACTTTTAAAATTCCATTAGCTAATGATGCTTCTAAAAGCCTCTAAGAATTTGTTAGATAACAGGTGATGCTCCTAAACTAAAGTCTTTTAGTGTATATGAATGTTATTTTTATCTAATTGGCTACTTTTTTGTTTTGAAAAAAATTTAGCCCAGACTCGACTATTTCTCGATTGTTACACTTCGTCGTCTGCCGTGTTCTTTCTCCCCTTCCCAGACTCAGTCCTTCCTCATTTTCTCCTGAGACTTCTTTGCTATAGCTGACAGACTGGCCAGTAAAATAGAAAAATTTCCTGTGGCTATCATTTACTGGGTACTGAACCCCGTCCTTAATACTAAACTATAGCCTCCTCCTTGAGACAGGGCCAAGTTGATAGAATGCCCAGGCTAAGCATAATCTTAATTATTGTCTTCTCCCTGCTCGCTTTTAGTTTACCCTTTCTGGATCCTTTGGGTGAATGCTAGGCTATTGGTTGGAGATCTTTTTTTCTAATAGGCAAATTAAAAAGCTCTAAATGTTCCTCTAAATACCATGTTAGCTGCAGTCTATGAGTTTTAATATATCATGTTTTCATTTTAATGTAGATGAAATATGTTCTGAATCCCATTGTAATTTCTCCTTTTACTCATGGGTTACTGAGAAGTGTTTTAACCCTTTTATCTATTTGAGATTCTCCAAGTTTCCTTCTTTCATTGATTTTGAATTCAACTGTGTTGTACTTCCAGAACAATCTATATATTTGCGGCCCTTTAAATTTATCATTACTTGTTTATGGGCCTTGTGTGGTCTGCCCCAGACAGTATTTCGTGTGCACTTAAAAAATGAATTTTGTTAACAAGGTGGGTATTCTTTCTGTAGACGTCTGTTAATGATAGTGTTGAAGTCTTCTTATACTTATATCGTCTTTCTAGTTAATTGCTTCATTCTTGGTTTTAAATTGTAAGTTACTGCCTTGGTAAATCAGTAGTACTTTTGCCTATAACTTACTAAAAGGTAGATTTTAACATGTTTATGGATTGTTTATAAAGTATACAAGTGAGAAGCAAAAATAAGATCTATATATAATATTATATAGATCTATTTAATGTATATATAATATATAACATATATTTATTATATATAATATATAATGTATATATATTATATATATTTTATATATATATATACATATATATACACATCCTGTAAAATTTGCTTGCAATTGAACCAGTATTTGCCCAGTGTGTCATAGCACTGAATAAATTTAACAAAACCTTTTTCTACTGAAACTTGTACTATAGAGATGACAGAAAACCTCCTGACGTCCAGTATGTTAGGTGGTGGGAAGCAGATAAGGAGGAAAAGGCATACACGGCTGGCCAGAGAGAGTGTGTTAGGTAGTTGGGCCCTGTGGGCGGAGGCCTGAGGGTGCAGAGCGGGCAGTGCGTGCAGAGGAGCTGTGCCTGCAGAGGCGCAGGAAACACATTGCTGGGCACAGTGCACAGAACCGCACAGAAAGGCCTTTGTCTGGGGCAGGGTTGGTGAAGCTGTCAGGAGCCAGAGGCAGGCAGAGAAGACGGGAAAGACCACATGGGGCATGACAGGTGACGGGAAGAACTTCACCTTTGCTCCAAGTCGAGGAGGATAGCACATTTTTCCAGGCCAGTGGTTAACGTTTTAGACTTTGCAGGCTCTTCAGTTTCTGCTATTTTAGCCTGTACACAGCCCCAAATAATAATAAGTGAATGGATGTGGCTGTGATCTAGTGAAATTTTAGTTTTGAATAATGTTTTGCCAAACAGCACATCTAATCACAAGTAACTTCAGTGTTTCAAGTAGAGAAGACACTTGAATTAGTAGTTTTTGACAGACACTTTAAAAACACCTTTTTATTATGAAATAATTTTAGATCTAGAAGAAAGTTAACCCTTTACTCTGCCTGCCGTGAAGCTAACAGCTCATGCAGCTCTAATACAGTTATCACAGCCACCTTTGTTCCAATTTCCAGTTTTCCCATTAGTCATCTTCCTGCTCCTGCCCCCCTGAGAGAACCCCACACTGCGCTTGCCGGCTCTGCACCCTCTGTTTGGCTCCTCAGTTCGTCTTCTTGTCATGAACTTTTGATGAGCTCTGGCCTATTGTCTTGTAAAATAACCTGACTTGAATTTGTCAGTCTCATGATGACACTGGCGAGAAAATAACATGACTGACCTTCTGAGACCAGCCCACGGGCTGCGTTGGTGAGGGAGAAGCAAGGAGAACTCTTGGAAAAGTTGTCATAATCTCAGAGAGGCTCTGTCTAGAATGATCTGCATGGAGGGAGTCGGAGGCAGCACCTTCACAAACCTGTCTGAATGGGTTCCAGTTGTTGCTCTAGCATCAGCATATTGTTTAGGAGAAGGAACGGCTATGACAGATGAAGTTGTCTTTTTCTGTGTCCAGGCCTCTAACTTCCTCTTTCTTACTTGTATTATTTTTCAGCATTTGACCATTTTAAAAATTAGAAAAGCTAGCTAAAACACTGTGATCTTTGGTTTTCTGTCTTGGTACATCTATGTTTAACTTAAAATATAATCAAGCAATACATGAGTAGTAACAGTGTTTTCTTGGGTCTCAGGAAAAGAATATTATGAGCTGCCAGTGCTATTCTGGCCTTGTTTGTTCAGCCATTATGGAGTTAGCAAAAACTGGATTTATTGTCTCAGTGTAAACTGTAAAATGTGTATATCATCTGCTTGTTCCCAGACACTGGACAGCAGTCTGTACAGTATGTGGCTGCCCAGAAGAAATGTCACAGGGACTGGGATTGCCCTGACTTTCTGCTGAATGTCACTTTCCATATCAGAGTGCAGAGAGGGAATTCAGATCAGCAGCTGGGAACTGCATAAGAGGAGAGCAGTGTGTGGAAGCTGACACCTTTGAGCCTTTGCTGTGTGTCTGGCCACGTGGCCCTCAGAGGCTCCGGAAGGTTGGGAGGGCCTTTTCTCATCTACTACAGCTTGTAGTATGTGAAAGTGGATCTCTTGGTGATCTGTAACTGCATAGGCTTCACTCTTGTTCCCCTTTTTGTCTTTGTAATGTCACAGTTTTGCATGCCAGCTCACAGACTCATTCTGCTTTGTAGAGTAGCTGTTGTGAGTTTCTATTGAATTTTTAAATTTGATCATTTTTCATTTTTAAGATTTCTGTTTGGTTCTTTATTGCTTCTATTTCTTTATCAGCCTTCTTTATTTTTATCTTTTTAAAATTCAAATCTTTATTGGTACATTATACATACACATCATCATCGTATTCAACATTGAGAATTTGTACCAGTACGTGACATAACTTAATTCTCATTTTTCCCATTCCCCTCCCCAGTCTACCACACCCCACCCTACGACCCCCATCCTGTATGTAAACTTCATTTCCTTGTTTTAATTACCCTCATATTATTTTTACCCTTGTTATTTACCCCACACCCTATTTCCTTTGAAATATTTTCTGTTTCACAATATCTACTATATATACTAGAACTCATTTACATCTTCATTTTCTCATACCACAGAAAAGATACAATATTTACACATCTATGACCTATTATTTCACTTATGAGGATATCCTAAAGGTATGTCCATTTGAGTATAAATGACTCAATCTTATCATTTTTAAGGCAGAATAATACTCCATTCTATAAAAGAACCACATCTTTATCCAGTCTCCAGTTGATGGATATTTGGGTTGTTTCCAAGATTTAGCTATCACAAACTGAGCTGCTATAAACATGGGTGCACATATGTTGAATGATATGAATCTTTTAATTCTTTTGTATATATACCTAGCAGAGGAATAGCGGGGTCAAATGGGACCTCCAATCCTAGTTTTTTGAGGAATCTCTACACTGATTTCCACAGGGATTGTATGAGTCTACATTCCCACCAACAGTGGAAAAGGGTTCCTTTTTCTCCACAGCCTTGCTAACATTTGTTGCTGGCAAATTCTGAAACAGCAGCCATTCTTTATGCAGTGAGATGAAATCTTAGTGTTGTTTTCATCTGCATCTCTTGAATGACCAGTGATGTTGATCATTTCTTCATATGCTTCTTAGCTGCTCTTACTTCTTCCTCTGAAAAGTGTCTGTTCATTTCAGATGACCATTTCTGAATTGGGTCTTTAAATTTGGGTAGGCTGATATTTTTGAGCTCCTTTATGTTTTAGATAGTAGCCCTTTGTTTGAGAAACAGCTGGTAAAGATTCTTTCCCAAATTGTTGGTTGCCTTTTTGCTCTGCTGGTGGTTTCCTTTGCTGTGCAAAAGCTTTTTAATAGGATAGGATCCCATTTGTTGATTTCTTCTGCCAGTTCTCGTGCTATAGAGGTTTTGTTCTTGAAATTTCCCTAAGCCAGTGTCTTCGAGAGTTTTACCTAACTTGTTTTCCAGCAGGTTTAATGTTTCTGTTTAAATATTTAGGTCTCTAATTCACTCTGATTTTAGTTGATACATGGTGAAAGAGATAGGTCTAATTTTAGTCCGGCAGATTAAAACCCAGTTTTTCTAGCACCATTTTTTAAAGAGGCTAACTTTCCTTCATTGAGGGTTTTTGCTCCTTTGTCAAAGATGAGGTGACTCAGTGTATGTGGAGTTGTTTCTGGATCTTCTAATCTACTCCACTGATCTTCAGGTCTGTTGCTTTGCCAGTACCATACAGTTTTTATCACAGTGGCTTTGTAGTATAATTTCAAATTGGGGATCATAGTATCCCCCACCATGTCCTTGTTGCTTAGAACTGCTTTCGCTGTTCTAGGTATTTTGTGATACCAGATGAATTTTTGGATTATTTTCTCTAGATCTGTAAAATATGCTGTTGGAATTTCAATTGGAATTACATTGAGTCTATATAGTAGTTGTGGTAGTATAGCCATTTTGATGATATTTACACTATATTAACAGACTCAAGGACAAAAACCCATATGGTCATCTCAATCAATGCAGAAAAAGCATTTAATAAAATACAATACCCATTCATGATCAAAACCTTACAAAAATCATAATAGACGGACTCTATCTCAAACTGATAAAAGTTATTATGAGAAACCATCAGCCAACATCATACTCTCAGTGGTTAAAAACTTGAAACCTTTCACACCAAGATAAGGAACAAGACAAGGATGTCCACTTCCACCACTCCTGTTCAAAACAGTGCTGGAAACAGTAGCCATAGCAGTTAGGCAAGAGAAAGAAAGAAAAAGTATAAAGATTAGAAAGGAAGAAGTTAAACAGTTATTATTTGCTGATGACATGATACTCTAAATAGAGGATCCTAAAATCTCACCCAAAAAACTGCTAGTCTTGATCACCAAATTTAGTAGCGTAGCTGGATGCATACATGGTCAGTACTCAAAAATCAATAGTCTGTGTATACACAAATAGCAGACCCACTGAGAAAGAAATTTGGGAGTCAATCTCTTTTGCAATAGCATCCAAAAAAATGAAATATCTAGGACTCAATCTAACAAAGGAGGTGAAAAATCTTTACTCTGAAAACTACAGCACTCTAAAAAAAGGAGATAGAAGAAGACATCATAAAATGGAAAGACATACCTTGTTCCTGGGCAGCCGTCTTTCTTTTTTAATATATTGTTTTCCAAATTTCATTAGTTCCCTGTCTGTATGTTCTTGGGATTCACTGAATTATTTTGAAGGCATTATTCTGAATTATTTTTCTATCATTTCATAGATCTTTTTGTCCATTGGGCCCCTAATTGGAGTCTCTTAGTTTTGAGGACTTGTTTGGTTTTGTCTAATTGTAACATTCCCTGATTACTTGTAATTCTTGTGTCTTCATGCTGTGTTGCTTTGTGTGTACTAAAAGAAGCATCTTCCTCCTGGCCTTCTAGCCAGGAGGCAGGATTACACCTTTACCATTAGGTCCAGCCTGGGATTCCACAAAGGCCATCTGGCTGCAACCTTGGACAGGCGGAGTTGCTGTGACCTCTCTAGTTGGATGTACTACTGGCTGACACTGTGATGGCTATGGTCAGGCTGGCCACAGGACATAGTCCCCAGTCAGACACTTCCAATATTTTCAGTCTCTACCCGGGCAGGGCTCTGGGCTGGGCCAGGTTAGGTAAAGTTGCTACTGAAAAGTTGGAGTCAGGGGCTGTGCTCCTAGAAATGCACAGATGAGGCCTTGCTGGCCTATCTGAGGGGAAGCATGGCATGGGCTTTTGCTTGACTTCCTGCTCCAGTCCTGAGTTTCTCTGGAGTGTTGGAAGTGGGAGTCTCCCTGCCTAAGCATAGTTTTTGAGGAACCTTTGGGGAGCCTCTGCTAGCCTTTACCCATTAACCTCCCTATTCTTGCCCCCTAGGCAACTGCTGATCTACTTTTGATTCCTAGAGCTTTTTTTCCCTTTTGGAATCTCATGTAATGTAGATATCCAATATGTGGTCCTTTGCAACCTACTTCTTTGATTTAACATAGTATTTTCAAAGTTCATCCATATTACAGCCAGTATCAACAATCTTAGTTTTAATAAAAATACTTAATTTTATTGAAGCATTAAGAACGCTTTGTTCCCTAGGAGAAAATGCTGACTCTTGTTTTGCTTTTTCAATGTTCACTTTCCTTCTCAAGCATTCTGTTTTCCTTCCTGTGAGTATGCATACCCCAGTTTGAGATTTATAGATCTGTTCTCAGAATCTGGTAACCAGTAGGACTTTAGAGACTATAAAACTATTTAAAAATATCTCAAGAAAAGTTGCTATCTTTAAAATAAAGAAGCCCCAGGAGCTCAGCAATCACCTACCTGTCTTTGCTGCCAGTGAGAAGGAAGGGGGGCCCAGGGAGTTCCTAGGGGAGACCTGGGCCCAGGGGGCCGCATGCTTCTAGGTCAGTCACAGGTTTGGCTTTATCCAGAGGAGACCTAGAACAATCCAGTGCAGGTACTTTTAAATCATTTAATCTCATAGTTTCTGAGGTGTTCTTTTTCTCCACCTTTTGACATTAAAAAAAATAGAATTGGAAATTGAAGCTCAGAGAAGTGGCTGTAGGTGCTTTTAGGTGCTATGGTTTGGTAAGTAGAGAGGCAAATCCTGAGCCTGAGTTTGGAATCCAAAAGGAAAAGTCGTTCTCAGTAGCACACTGCATCTGTCACTGCTAGGCTCACTGTGTAGAATTTTCAGAGAAGCGGAAGTAATCTTTGTGTTCCATTTTTCTAGTGACAGTGAAAATAAAAACTTGGAAATCCACATACTTTGTTGTTAATATTTAATGGAGTTGCGTCCAGTGGATACAGAAATGCAAATCCAATAAGTCACCTGAAAGTTTAATGTTTTAAATGCATGTTTCACCATTTAACTCAAGTTCAGAATTAAAACTAAAGATAAAACCACAAATGTACATTTATTTATTTATTTTTCTCTCAGACAGATATTGATTATGTACACAGCGTTGTGGCCAACCTGGAGAAAGAGTAAGTCCTTCTTTAATATGGGAATGAAAATATATCAGTTGTAGCCTTCACTTTGCTTTTTGCTAAAAGACTGTCTTTCTTTACATTTCCTCTCTGGAGTACATTGTTCATTACCAGCCATTGTCTATGTTGTGTAAAGTAGGTGCATAATACCTACTGGCATAAATTGGTGTATTTCACTGTAGAAAAGATTTAAATATCGTGTGTGTGTGTGTGTGTGTGTGTGTGTGTGTGTGTGTGTGTGAGAGAGAGAGAGAGAGACTGTATTAAGGCAGTGAATATAACCTAGTCATATGAAATCATTTAAATCCTCTGTTTAACAAGCAAAAATGGTTATGCTGTCAGGGTAGAAAATTGTGCAGCTGTATCAGACCTCCGTGCTGACTTGTGCCTAAATCTTCTGTGAAGTCAGAATACTGCTTTACTGTGTGTGAGTGGAGAACAGATAACAGAGGGAAGGTTGGGAAATTTCACATAATAGCAGTTTTGACAATATTGCCTTGGAACTAGAGATATTGTAAAAATTAGCCTGTAGCCAGGCATGGCGGCACAAGCCTGTACTCCTAGCACCACAGAGGCTGATGCGAGCGCGTCACTATGCGTTCTGGACCAGCCTGAACTGCATAGTGAGACTGTCTCAAAAAAATAGTCCCTATGCAGCTTTCTTCATTGAATTGTATCTAATTTTCTAAAAGATAGTTGTTGTTTTTTTTTTTTAACCTACTGGGGGATTGAACCTAGGGCCTTCACACTGAGGTACATTCTTAGCTCAATCTTACTTGTGAGACAGCATCTCACTAACTCTGTTTACCCAGGCTGAGCTTGAATTTGTGACCCTCTTACCTCAGCCTCCCAGAATGCTGGGCACAGGTGTGTGCCACCAGGACAAACTAAAGGCATTCTTTCTCTTAAAAAAACAAAACAAAACAAATATTGTTTTCAGACCCAAGGTTTAACATGCCGTTGCCAGCTTGAACTGGCGCAAAAGAAGACCCAGTACCTTTGAGTCAGCACATATTGGTGTGGGAAGTCTAGGAAAGAGAATGTGGCCTCCGTACTGCAGAGGTCAGGCGAGATCGTCCTGTCCAGGCACAGTGAGGGTCTGACAGCCCCATGTCCGCCCCGGTGGAAGCGGTGCTTCCCATGGCAGGGGCTGCAGTGGGATGTCTCTGGCCCATGAGCACTGCATCAGCGCGATGTGTGACAAAAGCTTCCCAAGAGTGGAGAAACTTTGAGTTTTGCATAAATTGCATATTTAGATTGCCACACAAATACAATGATTTCCTTATTTTAATTCCTTATTTTTTGTGAGACTTATTTGTCACTCATATTCATTTCAGGAATGTTTCCATGCTGTTTTGAGTATAACAATATTTTATTTTAGGAAGCATTATTTAAAAAACAAAAAGCTGGGGCCAGGGATTTAGCTCAGTGGTTCCAGTGCCTGTTTTGCAAGCGCAAGGACCCGGGTTCGATCCCGGGTTAACCACGTACAATACTGGGCGTGGAGACTCACACCCAGCAGCAATCACCACCACATACCACAGTGCCGGGTGTGGTGGCTCACACCTATAATCCTAGCACTTGGGAGGCAGAGGCAGGAGTATTGCTGTGATGTGAGTTTGAGGCTGAGCTCAGGGCCAGCCTGAACCACAAAGCGAGATCCTGTCTCAAAAAAAAAGCCAAAAGTCTTATGCTGCGAGAGAAAGAGAAATCTGTTTTCCAATAAACAGAGTCAGTGATGAGACATTCCTTGGCCACATTGAGACTGCGACTCTAAACCTTCTTACACGCACTTACTCATATTTTAATGGTAAGTACGGTAAAATGAGCCTCCAAAGTGAATGACCCAGCTGTCTGTTCTCCTGCAGATTTTCCAGAGAGATCAGTTCTGGCTTAATGGAAGTCATTTCACCTCCCGAAAGCTACTACCCTGACCTGACTAACTTGAAGGACACATTTGGGGACTCTCCGAAAAGAGTGAGGTAATGCCTGTCTCAGAAAAGTGACTGTATTTACCAAAGCTCAGGATTTAGGACTGAGCTGGAGAAATACTCTAGGTAGTCTCACTAAGCTCAGGCTAGGTGGTGAGACACATTCATGGGGTTTTCTTGGAAGGAGGGACAGCTTAGTACAGGCTATTCTTTTATTGTGCTTCCCTTAAACTGGCTCTTAGAACCTCTTCTCTTATTTAGCATTAGTCAGTGTTTTTCTGTAAATGACCAGAAGTTCACTGAAGGGACTTTTGCAAATTCTAACATGTTGCTGTTCTTCTTCAGCATCCAGTGCATACCTCTTAATCTCTAGCTGTGTGTGAAACACGTTCCTGGACACCAGAGCACTGTTCCCTCTAGGATAATTTTCTTCTGTCCACCCCTTTCTTTCCTTCCTCCTTTCTTTCCTCTCTCCCATCTTTTACAATACTAGGGATTTGTATGCACAGCTTTGCCCCACCCATTGGAGACAAGTTCTCATTGTCTCACTGAATTGTCCAGGCTGGGCTCGAACTTGTGATTGCAGAGTGCTAGGAAGAGGGCTAGGCAGCTCCATGCCCAGCCACCAGAGTATGATTTTCGAAGTACAGGTCAGAGAGACATTCAGATGCTATTGCAAAAAGGGCCTGTGTTCATATTTGGAACACACTGGTTCACATTTTCTCAGCTGAGCGTGTGAGCACCTCTGAGTAGAGTGTGTGTCTGAGCAATGGCTGTGTCTGATGTACCCAAGCTTGACTGGCCCAGACCGCCTCCTCTTGGCCCTTGGGGATTAGTGTTGTGACATTTTGGTAAAGGCTGCATTAGGGAAAAGTAAATTTGCTCTGCTGCTGTGTGTGTGTGTTAGAGAGAGAGAAAGAGAGAGACAGACAGACAGACACTCACTGATACTGGCATTTCCTCAGCCATCCTTGGGTACTAATTTGTGTCTGGTCTCTGACCTGTGTTTGGAAACCCTTTAGATGGAGGACGAAGCAGAACCTCGATTATTGCTTCCTGATGATGTATGCTCAGGAGAAGGGCATGTACTACATTCAGGTAAGCACTCTCCTATTTTTCACACTTCTGAAGAAAATGTTAGCAAGGCTGTATTTAATTAAAGGAAATGTGCGACTCAGATGTTCAGCGCCGGGCTGGGCCTCCCTGCTGATGAAGGCGGCCTGCGGTGAGGCCCTACATGGTGTACAGACCTGTGGAGCGGCCACACTGCTCCTTCGCGACAAAGCAAAAAGGGCATAGCAGGGGCTGGAGGTCACCTGCACCTTCCAGGCGTGCCCTCAATGACCCGAAGGCCTCCACTGAGAGGTGCTTCTCTGGGACCAGCCTTGAAACAGCAGCTTCATGGGGCATTCAGGATGTGGCTGTAGCAACCTGCGGTTTCACCCCCAGGGTGGGACAGTCCTCGATGACCGCACTGTGGGTGACATCTGGCATCAGTGTTTACATCCTATAAATGTAAGTGGCAAGTTGTCACCAAATAACTTTGAGGGTCTAATTTTAATATCTGAATAATAAAAACATTTTATTTTTCATATCCCAGTATTGTTACTATTGAGCCAATACATACATACATTGTATTAAAGGACTTGGTAGAAAACTTGAAAGTGTGGTTGTGTTGCTTTAGAAATCTGATTTCATTTTCTCCCCTGAGAGAGATCACATGGACACTGCATGCTTTCTTGTGCCACATAGGAAAGATGAAGGCAAGAAATTAAGGGTGGGTGTGGATAAGAGAGAATGTTCCTTAGCAGGGTCTGCTGATGACTTTGAAGCACAGCACCGAAGGGTTTGTGTTTATTGAGCTCACCCCACTTACCAACACTTCTTTATGACTTACACATTACGTTTCATAAGTCACTTAATACAGTACCTTTTTATTATTAAAAAAAAAACATGACTTTAAATTTACCACCTTAGCTATTTCAGTGTGCAGTTGAGTAGTGTTAAATATACTCACATTGTTAAGCCACGGGTCTGTACATTTACTCTCCCACCTGCCACCTCTCCTGAGTCCTTAGTTCCAACCCTGTCCCTTGTATCTGTGATTTTTACTCTCTAAGTAGTAGATATAAATGGAAACATACATTTTTTGTCCTTTTATAACTGTTTTTGTTTTTGTTTTTTTTTTGGTGAAACAGGGTCTCACTTTGTAATTCAGGCCCAGCCTAGCCTTGAACTCAGCAGTCCTCCTGCCTCTGCCTCCTGAGTGTTGGGCTCATAGGTGTGAGCTACCACACCTGGCATTGTGGTCTGTGGTTACTGGGGATCGAACCCGGGAATTTGTGCTTGCCAGGCAGATGCTGGAACCATTGAGCTAAATCCCCGGCCCCCATAACTGGTGTATTTTGCTTATAATGTTCTTAAATTTAACCTGTAGTAAGATGTGCAGGTTCCCCTTTTTAAGAAGTGTGTACTAGTCCATTGCATCCATTATACCACACTTTCTTATAATTCATATGTTGATAGATGTGAAGTTACCCTCAGCTCTTGCCTGTTGTGAGTAATGTAGTGATGGACACAAGGCGCACATATGACTGAGATAGATCTTCTTGGAATTTTGAAGGGCAGATACTTAGAAGTGGAGCTGTGGATCCAATAATTGTACCTCTTTGAGGAGACTTCATTCTATTTTTCATAGCAGTTGTCATTACATTTCTGCCAGCTGTGCACAGAATTCCATTTTCTTTGCCTTCTTGTCAACACTGGTTATTTTTTGAGTTTCAGTGAGGTCTTCCTGCTGGGTAGGGTGACGTCTCATTGTGGTCCTGATTCGTACTTATGACAATTGAGGTAGAGCATCATGTCATGTACTTACTGGCCACTTCTGTATCTTCTTTGGAGAAATAAGTGCTTTGACTGTTTTTCTTTCTTTTTCTTGTCTTTTTTCTTGTAGTACTAGGTATTGAACCCAGGACCTTTTCACTGATCTGCATCCCCAGCCCCTTAAATTGTATGTATTATTATTTATTTTGAGATAAGATCTTGCCAAGTTACTAAATTCCCCAGGCTGGGCTCAAATTTGTGAGAATATTGAAATTATAGGCATGTTTTTCCATATCTCACTTTGGTTATTTGATTTGCTGTCATATTTTCTCCAATTCTACATGTTGCCTTTTTACTGTATTATTTCCTTGGTTGCACGAAGATTTCCAAGGTTAGTATAGCTCTCACTTCCTTTTGTTGTTGTTGCTGTTGCTGTTTTATGTAATATTTGTGACAGCATCAACCAATGCAGTATTCCGAAACTTCTAGGAATTTTATAATTTTTACCTGTTTGGTTCACATCTTTAGTATATTTTAATTAATTTTGTAAATGGCATAAAGTACGCATCTACCTTCATTCTTTTGTATGGGAAGGACAAGTTTTCTTAATATTGTTGAAGAGACCATCTTTCCTGACTCTGTATTTTGCTCACCTTTGTAGAAAATCGTTTCACTGTATGTGCAGCATATAGAGCCCCATACTCCCCCTAATTAGTGTGTGCATCTGTCCTTGTACCAGCGCCACAGTGAATGGAGTTGTATATTGGAAGTGTGAGGCCTCCAACTTTGTTCTTTTTTAGAACTGTTTGACTATTTGTGTTCCTTGAGATTCTATTTGATTGTTTGGAACAGACAGGAATTTTCGTAGGTAAATATGCATTAAATATGTAGATAACTTGGGGTAATGCTGCCATTTTAATATTAAAACTTAACATCCATGCACACTATTCAAAAATTCTTTCATCGATTTTAATTGTAAAAATAATTTTGTTTGCCATTTGTGTTTTGTTGACTTTTTAACAGTGATATATTTCAATTCTCTTCTCATTTGATTCCTTTTGTGTATAGTCTGTAGATGTGATATTGCAGTTACACAAAGCATTTTAAAGTCTATTTAAAATTGATAATAGGGCTGGGGATTTAGCTTGGTGACACCATGCCTGACTGGCAAGGTTCTGAATATGGTCCTCAATAACACAAAATAAATTAATAAATAGATAATTTAATTCATTTCTATAAGAATTACCTGCATTTTAATATTTCTATGCCCTTACTTTTTGTTATTACTAACATAATTACCACTTTTTATATTGTATATATCCATTAACGTAGATTTGTAATTCTGTTCTGTGGTTTTGTAATTTAAAATTGTATACCAGATTTAAAAATGGTTTTTGTTCCTCCTTCATTACCTTACTGCAGGATTCAACATCTGTATATTTACAGCTAACACAGTTTTGAGCATTTGTTTTTTGTAGGGGATTTTTTTGGTATGATTTTTTTTATCATTCTTTCAGTTCAGTTTAAAGTCCTCCAGTAAGAAGGCAGTAATACTCAACTCATTAAACTTCTGTTTATGTAGGAAAGTTTAATTTCTATTTTATATTTGAATGTCAGATTTGACAGACACAGTATTCTTGGTTGATAGGTTGTTTTGGTTAGCATTTTGAATATACCATCCTATTCCCTCCTAGCCTGGAAAGTTTCTGCTGAGAAATCTGCTGATAATCTTATAGGAACTCCCTTGTATGCGATGGGTCTTTTTTGCTGCTTTTGCGATGTGGCTTTCACAGTTTGCTTATGTTTCATGTAGATCTCTTTAGATTTGTCACAATGGACTTCTTTGAGCTTCTTTAATTTGTGTGTCCACTTTTCTTCCTAAACCGGGGAAGTTCTCTTGTGAGATCAGGCACATTCAGGGTAATATAGCTGTAGACTGGGGAAGTTTTCAGTGTTAAGTAGACTTTCTTTTTTCTTCCCGAAGTCTTAAAAGTCTGAGTGTTATTTTCTTACGATACCTGTGGGTTACTTAGGGTGTGTTTTTAATTTTTCTCGGCTGCACTATTACTTCAGAAAGTTCTGTCTTCCTGTTTGCTGATTCTCTCTTCTCCCTGGCCAGACCTGTTGCTCAGTTCCTCTGCTGAAATTTCTCCTTGGGTTTTGTATTCTTTGGTTCTAATATTTGAGATTCTTCATAGTTTTAATTTCTTTGTTATTCTCATTTTACTCGTGTCATTTTCCTGATTTTGTTCACTTATCTGTGTTCATATTCTTAGTTCACCAAGGCTTGTGACAGCTATTTTGAATTCTTTAGTAATCATGTGTCTCCAATTTTAGGAAGTTGCACTCTGGAGATTTAATTTCTTCCTTTGGATATGCCATAATTTTGTGTCTTCTGTCTTTTTTGTTGTTATTGTTGAGACTTTGGTATTTGAAAAGTCAGATACCTCTACTAGTCTTTGTAGCCTGGTATACTGGAAGGTCTTCCATTCATCCTAGGAAGATCTTGGCAGCCTCTGTAACAATTCTGAGGCCTTGTCTCAGGGCTTGTGGGTGTAGTCTGAGGTTTGCTGATGTGTCCCACAGTGCCTCCCGGTGTCTGTCTGCAGCACTGCAGCCTCTGAGTTGGAAGTGTTAATGCTGGAGCTCTCCCTAGCATCCACCACACTGCAGCCTCTAGTGCTGATAGATGCTGCTTGTTCTTGGCTCTCACTAGAAGCCCTATTGGTGTCCCTGCTTTGCTTTAGACCTGACAGAAGCCAGTCCTTCAGGACACGTCGCAGCAAGTCAAAGCTGTGTGTCTGCTCCTTTCTTTGCTAGGAGAAGTCAGGTGTCACGTGTTACTTTTCAGTCTGGTTTTTCAGTGTGCAGATGTTTAGGACCTACTCTGTGGAGGAAGGGAGAATTGGAGGTTCCTCTCCCATTGTGTTAAATAAATCCCTTAACAGTGACAGGGTCATATCCTAGGTACCATCCCACAGCCTGTTTTGTCACTTAACATCGATAAACCCATTAAATGTCAGCAAATACAAGTCAGTATACTTTTAATCACTTCTTGAAATACCATTCATTGTTCAGATATTGTAATTACTTTAGTGTTGGTCATTTTAATTGTTTCTTACAGTTTCTGCTGTTTTCAGAGATGAAATATAATAAACATCCTTAAAATTTTTATTTGCCCTGGGCCGGGGATATAGCTCAGTGATTCCGGCACCTGTCTTGCAAGCGCAAGGGCCCAGGTTTGATCCCGGTAATCACATAACAATACTGGGCATGGAGACTCACCCCAGCAGCAATCATTACCACATACCACAGTGGTGAGCGTGGTGGCTCATGCCTGTAATCCCAGCACTCGGGAGGCAGAGAGGCAGGAGGATTGCCGTGATGTGAGTTTGAGGCTGAGCTCAGGGCCAGCCTGAACTACAAAGTGAGATCCTGTTTCAAAAAAACAAAACAAAACAAAAAACTTTTATTTGCCCAAAAAATATGCCTAAAGAAAAAGGGGATTGCTTTATATTTATGTCTTTAGAATCTTACACTATGTGCAGTTTTGTTGAGTTCCTCATGAGCTACAAAATTTTAGTGGGAAAATATCTTGGCCTTGAAAAGTCCTTAGATTATTGCTACTTTGAGATATTTATAAAGGAAAGAGGTCACTTGGGGAAATCTGGGGAAGACTAGGGCAAGGGGTGGGGAAACATAGGAATGTATTCCAGACTTATCGCTGTCCCCAGAGATGTGGCTTCACTGTTGCATTATGGGAAATGGATCGTACCCAAGACTTGAAAAGAGCACATTGAAAAGGCAGTGGAGTCTGGGGATGCATACCTCAGGGGAAAAACGAAATGCCTGTGCCTTGGAGTGAAGTTCCCACTGACAGAGTTGGGCATGTTCATAAAGAGCCCTATTGCCAATGACATGGGTGAAGACAGTGTCCTCTGTAAGCTGTTAGAGGCTCCAGGCACTTCTGGGGAGCTGTGGGTAAGGCTCCCATGAATGATGGCCCCCAGGCTGGTCCAGTTCTCTCTCATACACTCCCAGGCAGCCCCGTTAGGGTTTTAGCATCCATTGATGATTTTTCCCCTAGATTAGTTATTTTATTACATGTTTCTAAGTGGTAATTTTATAATTCCTTAACCTCTACGGCCCTTTGAAGCTGAGTTCAGTAAAAAATTTCCCCTCCTTGATTGAATGCTCACCTTGAAAAATAGTTAATAAGAAAAAGGCAGAATAAATGTTTGCTTTTTTCCTCTTTAATAGTTTTTAAAGTTGTTGCCCGGGCAGACTCTACTGGGAGCCACTTTAAGGATATCAGTATAAACTCCTGGAAGTGTGTTTATTTGCTGAGATGGACTCTCACTATGTCACCCAGGCTGGACTTGAACTGTCAGTGACCCTCCTGCCTCAGCCCAGGAGCCCCTCAGCTGGGATCATGGTGGCACTGCCACACCCGGCTGATCTGGGTTTTTAGAGAATGTTTGATTTGCGTCAGTCCATGCCTGAGTTGGCTCCTTGCACTAGCTCTTGCCTTCGCTGTGAGTCCTGCGCATCGGTCACGTCTTTGCTGGCCGGTGTGTGTCTTGTACTGTCCTGTCCCAGTCTGGAATCTGTCACTTCATGTCTCAGGAGTCTGCCCCTCTCAGAGGTGGGTGATACTGTAGGGAAATCGCTCATTTCTATCATGTTGTCTTTGCTTCCAGAACTTTCAGCAAGAAAAAGGAAATTTTGTTTTTGAGAAAAAATCTCCATGAGTTAAATTGGTATTTCTAATTCACATATGAGATTATAGGATTTTTACTTAACCTTTTTGAGCTTAAACTCCCATGGCTTTTTCTTTTACACTAAAAATTGTGAATTTTAATAACCAGATTCTAGTAATATGCTTCTTTTATTCTGAGTGGTTTGTTGGTTAGTAAGGCTCAAACCCCACTAGCGAATGATAGCTGTGTGCAGGCCGAGCCCTGTGCTGCTTCGCTGTGCTCAGGCCCTGCTGTGGGCTTCGTTTGTCCACTGAGTACCGTGTGTGGAAGCTGCCAAGCAGCTCGGTCTCCTCTGTGACAGGGCTGCCCTGCCCTGTACGACATGAGGCATTTGTTTCCACTTCTAGGTCTTGTTTTTAACATTCCAGATCTGAAACAGAAAAACAAGATATGCATACAGAAATCTCACTTTTATACCTTGTCCCCTCAGCCCACTTTCTTCCTCCCTTTGGACGGTAACTGCCGTTAGCTTTTAGTGTCTCCTTCCAGTTTTGAAAACTTTGAGGAAATGCACATGTGGAGCATTTGCATACTTCAGACCCAGCTTCGTGTGGCCTTTAGCCTTCCTTGCAAATGAGCAGCTGCTGGGGAGGCCATGCCAGGGTGGGCAGCCCGGCCCCTGCCGTGACCAGACGCTGCGTCGGAGGAGGAGGAGGTTCACTGAGCGCCTACACTGCTGCGCGCCGCCCAGACGTGTGGAACACTGAACAAACGTTTGACAAACTCAGTCAATTCACAGCAACCCCAGATCTAAAGAATTATTTATTCTCAGTTTAGACGCCATCCTCGGGGGGTTTCTGGGCTGCAAGGCTGCACCTCTGCAGCATCCTTGTAATGGTGCTGATTGCTGCTGGGC
>PVIR01025392.1:0-24914 GCA_004026965.1 Petromus typicus | reverse complement strand
TTTTTTTTTTTTTTTTTTTTTTTTTTTTTTTTTTTTTTTTTTTTTTTTTTGAGACAGGGTCTTGCTTTGTGGTTCAGGCTGGCCCTGAGCTCAGCCTCAAACTCACATCACAGCAATCCTCCTGCCTCTGCCTCCTGAGTGCTGGGATGACAGGCGTGAGCCACCACGCCCGGCACTGTGGTATGTGGTACTGGTTGCTCCTGGAGGTGAGACTCCACACCCAGTATTGTATATGGTTACCGGGAATCAAACCCGGGTCCTTGCACTTGCAAGACAGGCACCAGAACCACTGAGCTAAACCCCGGCCCTCTTTTCTAATATTTTATTGGAAATCAGAGAGACACAACTGAGAGGCATCGGTTATTAAGTCACTGTCTTTTGTTAGAAGTCCCATATAGTTGTCTCCCACTTTAATGATGAGATTTCTGATTTTTGTCTGTATTTGTAGCCAGTGCTCATTCAGCTTTCCTGAAAGTGAAATAACTCTACCTGAGCCTTTTCTTTATGTGTTGGGAAAGCAAAGGGAATTTTTAAACAGGGCAAAACTTTGTTTTGTTGGCTTTATGATTTAGACCTAAAATATTCCCTAAAAGTCATCTGTATGAGTACAGTCAGTTCTTTCTGGACACTATGGACAGACAATTTCTACCTCTCAAGCTAATACACTTATTTTCTGTGCTTTCTGGAGAGGGACTACTTTTCTCTCTATTACCTTTTTTGTTTTTTTCAGTCATACTTTGGGCCAGTTAAAACATGTTTTTCTCACTTTAATGAGAGGGAAAATTGAAGAACAATGAGAAGGGATTCTACCACTGTTTTGTTTGTTTGTTTGTTTTGTTTTGTTTTGTAATGGTGAAGAGAACAAAAATAAGCTCCCAGATATTCCATTCCATATCTGTTTCCCAGATCTTACCAGGCAGGTCTCTGACTTAGGTCTGATTTGATTAACTGCCATTTAAATATGACTAATCAGACAAAAAGATTTTTAAAAGGAAATGTACATGGTGGGATTGACTAACTTTTAGAACATCATATCAATAAGGAATTTAATGTTAAATTAAATACAGGGAAAATGTGTACTTCTCTTGAGTAATGAAATGGGGAAGATTTCATAGAAGTAAGATTTTTTCATGTGAATATTAATTTCAAAATCTAGCTTCATGAAATGTCACCAAAGATCTCCATGGTGTTCCATGCTAGTGCTCTTGCTGCCACTGTCACTATTAACTTTAAGCAAATTGGGCCTCTAGTCTGACCAAGGTTAGGGCAAAGCTGTGAAAATTCAATTGAATCCTCCCAAAGCTGAAGCAGTGATGTGAAAGGTGACTCCAAAGAGGTAATCACTCAACAATGCCAGTGTCTTGAAAGAGAATTCTGTATGCTTGCACTAGAAGGAGGAAGCAGTTTCATCATACTATTTAGATCATCAGAAATACTATGACTAAGATTTCCTAATGGGGTTTCAGCCAATGGTAAGCAATGGGTTACTAGAATTCAAAATTCTGAATTATTTTAAGGTGATGGGTCAACTTTTTAAAAAGATGACTTTTTAAAAAAATGTTCTTGGGCCAGGGATTTAGCTCAGTGGTTCTGGTGCCTGCCTTGCAAGCACAAGGGCCTGTGTTCGATCCTCTGTAACTACATATCACAATGCTGGGCCTGGTGACTCACGCCCACCAGCAATCAGTACCACATACCACCGTGCCAGGCATGGTGGCTCACTCCTGTAATCCCAGCACTCAGGAGGCAGAGGCAGGAGGATTACTGAGTTCAGGGCTTGCCTGGGCTACATAATGAGCTCTGGGTCAGCCTGAACTACAAAAGCGAGACCCTGTCTCAAAAAACAAAAAATGTTCTTAATGATTTTGAAACACCATACTGTATTGCTATATTAGAGAATCTTGGTTACGAAACAATTATCATCAGAAGTATGTTGTTTGGTTCACAGCTCTGTAGTCAGCCATTCAGACCAGCAGTGGGTGATGTTACCTCAGTCAAAGACTAGCTCAGCAGAAGTAAATGAACCTGAGCTGTCTACCTTGGTTTTTCCCTGAAGTGCTGAATTCACATTGCTTCTGTGGTGATTTTAAGGCTCCTTCTTTATTCAGGATGGACAGTGGATCTTCATATTGCCCAATTAAAAATAAATGTAATTATTTAGGTTAAACATATCATTATGGAAAATGAGGTCATACTTTACTTCAGAAATCACTACTCATTGAGTAATATGTGTGGAAGTTTTAATTTTTTAAATAATTTCTGTGAGTAATATTAATTCCCATCTCAATGACTTTTCTAATCTGATCTCATTGTTTAGTCTGTTATTGTGACATGGCCCAAATCCCTCCCATCAGAGCCCAGGCATCTCTGTTTCCCCTTCTTCATATTCAGAAAGACCACTCACCCTGTGGCTCCAGGAGGGGGGTGGAAATCTTCTCAGCCACTCTGCTGCTCATTCTTGCGTCTCCTGATGAGGCTATACATGTTGTCCAACAGACTGTCTGCTACTCTGTGGGCCTCAGCTCCTCTACCTCACATGAACAGCCAGGCTTCAGTATGCAAACACTTGTACTAGTTTTCTGTGCTTACTTCTGTTCATCAAGCTGTGGTTTCTGCTACCCATTGGCTCTGGAAAATCTTGCAAAGCCTCATGAGTAAAAGGCTTGGTCCTCAGATTGGTGCTACTTGATAGAATCTTTAAGAGGTAGGGCCTAGTAAGAGGAAGTTAGGTCATTAGAGGTAAGCTGTCAAAGAGGGTAATAAGGCGTAGGCCCCTTCCTGCCTCTCTCTTTTCCCTCTTTCTCTTTCTCTTCTTTTTTATGTCTGTCTGTCTGTCTGTCTGTCTCTCTCTCTCTCTCTCTATCTCTATCTCTCTCTCTCTCTTTGGGCCCCCTGAGTGAGTAGCCTCTCTTCTCTATGCTCCCACCATGATGTATTGCATAATGATGCCCCCAAATTGACAGGCCAACCAGCCAAAGCTAAAACCTTCAAAACTGTGCATCAAAATAAATTTCTCCTCCTCATAAGTTGATTATCCTATGTATTTTGTCAGCCTGATGAAAACCTGACTAAATTTATCTATGCAGTAGGAATAGGAGGGAGGGAGGACCTAAGTCTCTGCTGGTATTGGACTCAGTCCCAAGGAATTTCTGTAGAAATAGAAGCCCTCTTCAGACACTGACCTCCTCATAATCAGTGTTACATCCCAGGCTGTAACTGTCCCCAGGAAGCTGACAGCCACTTCTCCCTACCACAGACATATGCTGTGTTCTTTCCCAGCCCACTTTGGGGATCTATAAAATGATTTATGGCTCCTCAATCTGAGCTTACTGACCCCACATTTTCTTCCAGTGTTCTTACTTCTACAACTCCTGAACATATCAGCACAGCCTATGGCTCAGAAGCCATCAAGTGGGGAACAAATCTCCATGTTTTATTGATAATCACAAACTTTATGAAGAAGTCTTTTGTCTCATATCTTCTTTAGCTTCATGAAGTCCATTAGTGCCTGCCTCTCTTTACTTTAGAGAAGTAAAAGGAGAAGCCTCTAAAAGTTATCTCTCGTCCCTCTCCTCTGTCCTCTGAATAAGGGGTCAGAGAGTTGAGAAAGGTTGATTCTATTCAGATGCCACTTCTCACTAAGGACTTTAGGGGACCCTGCCAGAAATCCTTTCTGAATTTAGACCACAGAGTACACAGTGGCTTTTAGTCTCAACTATGGATATGAAGAGACATACCAGCAAGTTATAAAGTACTTCAGAGGGCACTATTTTGCTACAGAAAAACCTTCACAATAGGTAAACATTAAAAGGAAGTCTTGGTTTCACTGTGAGTGGAAAATTTTACTTCACATTTTGTAGCATATTTTCCTTTATCTCTTTTTATGGATCTGTCTTCTCTCTTTGCAAATCAAAACAATTTATTGTAAGAGTTTAAGAGTACCTTTATAGGCATCGATTAGTTTAAATATCACAGTTCATTCTCCTTCTTTCAGTACCAAGAAAATTGATGTGATGGCCTGTCTTAAGTTGGCTTCCCCTATTGGTCTTTTATCTGACAAGACACCTTTGGCAAAGTAATGACAAAGGCTCATCAATATGCTACTTTTCATCTGCCTGACACTGAAATCAATGGACTGCAGAAGAAGTCCCTCTATCAGCGTTGTCAGAAATGATCACTGTGCTAGACGAGAATGTTACCTGATTTCTCTAAGCACTCATTCATTCCTGAAAGCTTTCTCTCAGCTGTTACAAGAGTGACCCTGCATAGAGGTCAAAGATAAAGACACTCTACAATCAAAGGATGCTCAGCAAGTCTGGAAAGGGGAGACTGTCTCAGAGTGTGAGATGATATAATGGTCTGTATATTCAGCCCTTGGGAGAAATCACATCTTCCATTTCTGGGACATGTGACTACAAGATCTGCATTTGTGGGTCTAGAAGCTCTATTTTTCATAAGTGACAGCTGGGATCAGGGGGTTACACTCAGCATCAAGAAAATAACTGAGCCAAGCAAAAGTGGGTGGATTTGCAATCAGTTTTAGAAGAAAACTAGATCTTCATCAAACATTTTATAATAGTAAGGCATAATCATGTTTCATAAACCCACTTATTATGATAATCAGTAGTAATAATTCTGTAGAAGAAAACAACTTGCCAAGTGCCTTTTAACATACCCAGATAATTAGCAACCATCAGTGATAAGAATTACTAGAAAAACAAACAAACAAACAAAAAAACTGAACTACAACAGTACTCATACAATTGAGTTTCTCTTAATTAGAAGCCAGTGGGCTTGTTTTTTGTTTATTTGTTTGTATGCTTGCTTGCTTATTTTGTTTTGTTTTGTTTTTGTGGAAGAATAATATCCTAGAAATCTTCAGCCATTGTATGGAACTCTGACCCACGACAGAAGAAAAATTAAAGACTCTTGGTTTTAGAGAGTGATGTCTAAATTATTCTGATTGGTAAGTATCAAAATCACCAGGGAATTTGACTGTCTTTTGCTTGAAGATATTTTAAAATGCCATTATTCCCTGGAAAGCAAGAAGTTCATTACCCCTCCAAAGTTTATTTGGCTATTAAAAATGTACTTTATTTTGTGCTTCAAATTGGAAATGCCCACCCATCAAGGTTCATTCTAAAGTAGTAATATTAATCATTTTGAGATATTTTCCTGTCTCCTCTCCTGTCTATATCAATGGTGAAATCCTATAAAGAATGATAACATTGTTAGAAATCCTAAGAGACCAAGGTACATTGGCAAGTAACAAATCTAGAGACAGCTGTGAGAGATCCCTCTAAGACAGTGAATTGTCTCTCAGTGGCATCTTATCGCAAGGTGGCCAAAATTAAACTCAAACCAAAATTAGTGAAAAGAGGATGTGTGGGTGCTGTAAGGGAAGCCTGCAGGAGCACGGAGTCAAAAAGAGTAGAATCAAAGTTTGAGGGAAAATGAAGGGCATACTGTACAGGTCTAAGGAGAGAGGCCAGCCCTCATGATGCAGCTTGTAAGGAGTTAGAGAGATTCCAGTGAAGTCAGGAAGTGGATTAAAGGATAAAGTCATTATTTATGAAAGTCTGAAAAGGGGATTCATTCCAATGCAAAAGCTAAAGAAAAATTAGAAGGCTTATTTGCAATAAGTCAGGTAAAACTCATTTCTCTTTCTAGCTAGCAAGACACTGACCAAAACTTCAATGGCCTAAAAACTTGGTACTACTTTTCAGATCATCTAACTTGCTTCCAGAAAATAATTTATGAGACATAAATTTATTGTTATCATCCAAAACTACTTTGATAACAGATGGGGCAAGCTGTCTGGCAGTCCCCTGAGCCCCTCACTTAGAAGGCCCTCAGTTGATTTAAAGCTGTATTGTCTCCATCTTGACATTTTTAATTTTTGAACAAGGAACTCAAGTTTTCATTTAGTGCTGGGCCCTTCAGTTTCCCAAGTTTATTCTCCTTTTTTTAAATGACCACAATTTTCAGGATTGATGTGGCCCCCTCTTATTTCTCCAGAACATTTTTATCAGCCTGAGCCAGACAGTAAAGTCTCATTTCACTCACTAGAGAACAAGTTTAAATCTAAAATGCCATTCATTCAAATGAGAACTAAGAGGAGATCACCTAGGAAGCTTCTAGAAAACCTTCCTCTAGTCATAAAAAGAACATTCCAGAGCAATATCCTTCTGTACCTGTCTCAGGATACTGATGTGCAGCTGTCAGAGTAAATCCAACTTAACTGCCCATGCTCTGCTCCCCATTCCCGCCCATCACCTCTGCTTGGCTCTCTCATCAGTCTACTGCACACTCTGTATTTACACCTTCACTATAGTCAACTCTCCACAAAGGAGATGGAGTGTGTCCTTTAGACACATAAATCATGTCACACACCTGCTGAAAACACTCCCAAACCTTCTCATCCTATAGAAAATCCAGGGTTCTCATCCAGGCACAGAAGCTCCTTCTGGTGCAACGCTGACCAGCTCTGTGTTCTCCATTCTTTCTGATCTTCTTCTTGTGCACATTTTTCCAGCCACACAGACTGTGGTATCCCTTATTTAACCACACCAAGCACGCCTTTAACTAAAGACTTTGTGTTTGCCTGGAAGCCCTTCTCCAGAAGTCTCCACAGCACACTCTTTCCTTCACTCAGGCATTTCTTTAGAAGCTGCTACAGTTTAGATGAGGAATATACCCCAAAGACATCTGTGTTAGAGGGTTAGTCCTTAGCAGGGAGCTATTGGTATGTAGTGGAAACTTTGGGAGGAAGGCATAGTGAGAGATCTTTAGTCACTGGGGCTACGAACTTGAAGGGAGCTGTGGGTCTCCAACCATTTTCTCTCTTTCTTCCTTTCTGGCAACTGTAAAGTGAATAAGTTATTTCTTTGTTCTTTCTCTGCAATGATGTGTTGTCTCACTATAGTCCCTCAAAACAACAAGGCCAAGCAGCTGTGCCTTGAAATTGTGAAATCATGGGTCAAAATAGCCCTTTTTCCTTGTAGACTGACTATCTCAGGCATTTGTTACGGCAATGCAAAACTAACACAGAGGCCAAAGATGATTTCCCTGATGACCATTTTACTATAGGTTTCTTCACCATTTTTAATACCTTGCCAGTCTTATTCTTCATAGCACTTCCAACTACTACTGAATATTATATCCCTTTTCATTTCTGCTTATTTCCCATTAGAATGTTACTTAATGAAACCAAAAAGTTGTCTTTCATCTAGTAATACAGTAGTAAATTTATTTGGGTACTCATTGGCAATATATCATACTGGATACAAATAATCCCATTATATTTCCAATACCCAGAACCGTGGCTCCTAACAGTTGCTAAATAAAAACTTGTTCAATATATGAATATGTATTATGCCAAGAGCTACTACAGCCCTCCCGTTATAAAGGAATGTCTAGGCATATGCTGGAAAGTGGAGGAGAAAGACCATAGGAACCCAGATCTACCTTTTAATCTCTGACTGGTAGACTTCTTCATTCCAGTGCAGCCCTTTTTTCTACTTGTCACGTGAGATAGTATGCTACTTGGTTTAGTTTCATTTGGATTTGCTTCCCACTCATAGCTACCAATGACCTAACTGATATATACTTCTAATCCTCACGAAAATCTTGACATTTTAATTTCTTAAATCTATCATACCATTATAGAACATTTTTTCTTTTCCCATTTCTCATATAATCTGGATAAATTCAACTGAATGTTTTATGACTATTTGGATGAATGTTATAATATTCATCACATTACCTATCTACCATGATCCATTATTATAAGGTATTTGAATTTCCTCATTCAGACAGTGATGCAAAAGCAATTTTATTCTGCAGTTGAATAAGACTGATTTGTAAAATTTATAATCATAAAAAAGAAAAAATAGACTTTCTTGCTGTCTCACCCCCCCAAAACAAACTTTGCAACCTTTCTAATCACATAAATAAAGCAACGTATCATGGAGATCTTTCCAAGTCTAAATTACATATGCTTTGTCTTCTTCAGAAATGTTTCACATGTTGTCAAACATCTTGAGCTATCTTTCAAGAATTCAATATTGCAATTAAAATATTTTCTTATGAATCCACTGCTAACATTATTACCAACAGGAAAGAGTTCTTTGTTATTTGCTGAGCACTTAAATTTGATTATACTTCAAAGTCTTAGGAAACGTGTCTAAATAAGATCTGGATCCTCTTCTTGTGGAGTTTAGCTTAGACAAGAAGCTATTCTGAGATCCGTCATAAAGGGTCACATCATGACAGATGCTAAGATTTTTCCCAACAACGTAAACTGTTGGAGTCCAGAGCAAGCTTCCTTTCCTGCATAGCGAATCCTGTCCTGTGAACTACAATGCTGGAGACAGCTAAGAAAGCACCACTCAACTGTAGTCAGTGTAAATATTTACTTCTGAAGAGCTCCAAGAGTTGAATGGTGGTAAGTCTACAGGCCACTGCAGATGGGGGCAGTGATCAAAAGATATGGTTAATATTTAAAGTCTTAAAAATAATAATAAAAGATACATTGCTTAAGCCCTTCAAAGTAACCCTTCTTTCCTCAGATTCCTGATGAAGTCATACAGGAGCAGGGTAGCTTCCTTTCCTCTGAAGCAGTTCTACGAGTTCTGTTTTGTAGTACTATCTTGACTGCCTTGATGTCCTGAATATTTGATGTAAAATATTTCCTTCATGGTCGTTTTGACTTTGGGAAGAGCTAAATGTCCTATAGTACAAGATCTGGTGAATAAGTGGATGGACTAGATTCACTTTTCTCCCTGCTGAGCCACCCTGTTCCACACTGGCAATTCTTCAAGGGATTTATTTTGCTCAGTCACAGTTCATGGTTAGCAATGGTGGGAAAGCATGGCGGAAGGGTCTGGTACACCACTCACAAGTAGATCCCATGACAGAGATATACATACTCCATCCAGACTCCATACATCTCTAGAATGCTGGGAATATATTACCAAAGATGAACCTGTGTGTTAGAGAGAGAGAGAGGGAAAGAAAGCTGGCAGAAGGCTAACAGACAGGTATTGGCTTTCTAATCCTTTACAATGTAAAAGTTATCTGTCAAAAGATAAGCATTTTGCCTCTGCCCCCATACCAGAAACATAGCTCCTAAAACCAAGTGTGTCATGCATATGCTAATGAGATTACCAGTGACTGAAGTCTCCCAGGAAGGAGCTGGGACCAGCAGCGCCAGGCCTGTGGCTACAGCTTTAGAATTTTTACCCCACTCTCTCCTCTCAAACCCCAGAAAGCAATGTTGAACAGATCGCTGATGATCAATTAGGCAATCAGCCACAGCCATACCATGAAGCCTCCAGAAAACATATAAGGACAGAGGTCAGAGTGCTTCAAGGCTGATGGAGAGGAACACATATATGTGCTGGGAAGATAGGGCACCCCAAAACTCCACAAGGAAAGAAGCTCTGTGTGCAAGATCCTTCTAGGCCTTGTATTGTGTATTTCTTCAGCTGGTAAGCTTGCCTCCTTAGTATATTTTTCATATTAAACTGATCACCTAGTGAGTACACTGTTCTACTGGATTCTGTGAATCTCTTTATCAAATGGTCAGGCTGAGGAAGGAGTCACAGGAGCTCGTATGTGGTGCTGAGCAGGACAAGTATTGGGGTAACTTGTAGATCAACTACCTGTCTCAACCTTATAGTGTCAAAGTTGAGTTCATTTGTAGGACACTGAGTTTTCCAGAGATGTCTTGGATATATCTTTAAAATTAGAGAGTGTTTTGGTGTGGAAGAAACATACATTGCATGGCACATGTGTTAAAATGTGAATATGAGGGGCCGGGGATTTAGCTCAGTGGTTCCGGCACCTGTCTTGCAAGTGCAAGGGTCCAGGTTCATCCCAGGTAACCACATACACAACGCAGGGCATGAAGACTCACACTCACCAGCAATCAGTAATACACTGGGTGTGGTAGTTTACACCTGTAATCCTACTATTTGGAGGCAGAAGCAGGAGGATTGCTGTGAGTTTGAGGCTGAGCTCAAGGCCAGCCTGAACTAAAAAGCAAGACTCTGTCCTTAAAAAAATAAAAATGTGAATATGAAGAAAAAATAGTTTGCTTTTCCTGTATAGATCATAGCTAAGATGTTCATAGTATCACTTTGCTTAAAATTCTCCCATGATGCCCTATCAGTTCAAGAACTGAGTTCAAACCACTTCCATAGACTCAGCCATCAGTGTTGTCCTGTCTTCTTTTCCAGGGTCCTTTTCAGCACTTTTACCTCACTCATTGTGCAATGGGAAATCTTTGTTTACAGCCTGACTTGCCCATAATCTTACCTTCTTGCTTGTATAATTCCATTCAGCATGATCTTGGGATGAACTCCTAAGGGTTCTTCAGAACTCACAGAAGATCATTTTCCCAGATTCCTTTGGGTAGAATCATAATTCCAGTCTTTTAAGACTCTTCTTCACTATACACATTTCTACAATAGTGCTGGTTATTCACTTGTATTTTTCTGCACTGTACCTCCCCATCACAGTGTTCTCAACCTCGGCACTATTGACACTCTGGGCCTGTTAATTCTTTGCTGTCCTACGTGTTATAAGATGCTTAGGAGCATCACTTTGCTTCCACCCACTAAATTTCAGTAAATCTGTCCAAGATGTGACAACCAGAAATTCTCCAGACATTGTCAACTGTCCCCTAAGGGACAGAATTGCCTCCAGATATAGTGTAAACTACTCTAGGACTTGGTCTTTTTTTTTTTAATCTTATTAATCTCAGAACTAGCATAATGCTCACCTGATAACCCACCCAGCAGATATTTAATGAATTGATCTGCATCGCAGAAAGTGTGACAGAGTTCCAGCAAAATGTCACAGAGAACCCGGGCAGTGTCAATAGCATTCTTCCAGGCTATCTCTAAATAAAGATATTCTCTAGTTAAAAATGATGCTTCACTACTCAGAAGGACGAGGGATTGTAGGTTTTCTTTCTGAAAGCAAAGGGCATATTTGAAAAAGTTTTCAGAGCAGTGTGGCCCGAGGCTGTTTTTGACTGTGCAGCTCTTGAAGATCTGCTGCCTCCCACCTGCCGGCTCCTGCTCACCCTCTTGAAGTCCCTTCTGCCTGTTCCGGCTTCCCCTGTGGTTTTTGCTCAGCCCTTCTCATCCAGGCACAGCAGGGAGGGAGCCTCAGCAGGCCTCCGCTGGGCAGAACCAGCCTCTCAGCAGACACTAGTGGCTCCATGGCGTATGGCCAAGTCCATTGTCTGTGCGCTTCCCTTGCCAAAGCATTTGGCTTCTGATTATTGGGCTTTTATCTGCATTTATGTTTGCAACCAAATGAATCTAAATTATGACTTTATCTTTCATGACTAAGGCTGAATTCTCTACCTTAATGTGACTTCCTAGTACAGCCCATTTTCTTCTCTAAGATAGGGTTATAAATACTGAGAGATGGGAAATGGACTACTTCTAGTAAGGCTGTGTGAGCCCAGCCTGGCCCATTTGGGAAGAGTTTGGATTCCCAGCACCATGGGTAGGGCTCAAGTGATGGATGTCACATCTAAAACCAAAGGTGACTTCTGCACTTTTTCTTAATTTGTGAAACAGCAACTCTTATCTTCTTTGGAGAAAGAGAGCTAATCTCCAGCAATAGTGTTAAATGTAAAGCTGCCTTGCCTCTGAGTTTCTTTTTCTAAGCAATAATAGATTTTTAAGATATGTCACATTAGTTTGCTTATCCATTCCTGTTTGGGAGGTAAGAACACTGAGGCTTTGCGTTGAGTGCAGAGGCTGCACACTTGGGTCAACTGTCTGCAGAGTATAAGGTTTCTGTTTGAAAAGCAGAAACAAAACTTGACCATCAGTAGCACCTCCCAAACCTCTCAGTTTTCTTTCTCTAATCACAGAAAAAGTCATTTAATAAAAATACCCTAGCAAGGAACACTTAGAAGTGAGTGTGTGTGCCATTATCCTGTTAGATGCAAAGTATCAGCACATCATAAATTGCCTGAAAAAAAGCTTTGCCTTCTTCAGATAAGAATGTGAGATTTAAAATATCGACAAAATGCTCACTAGGTAAGATGAAGGCATTTGTAAGAAATAACTTGAGTACAGGTAAAAGAGAATTAGTTACCTTTTCCATGCCTGTCTTCTTCATATACTTTGATCACATCTCCCATTTTCCTGGCCCCCAACACAAACTTTCCCCTTGGCCTCCACTTTAGCCACTTCTTCTGTTATTAAGTCTTCTCCAGCCTGAAGGAATCTTACCTTCTCTATGGGGCTCGGTCCTAACATCTCCACCTTCTCAACTCTCCTGATGGTTACCCTCTCCATTGCATTCCTATAGCATTTTATCTGTGCTGCGTGTAGCCGTAGATGACTCATTACACTGCTTGATGGGTATCACTTTTATTTACATATCATTATTTGCTTCTTCTCTCAGACTGTGAATGAATAAGGAAAAACCTGTGATTTATTCATCACAATAAATTCCGGCATCTACCAAGTGGCACCTGTGAGCTACCTGAAAGTATTTGAACTTCAAGTTTGAAATTTTTTTAAATTAGTTTTCTGAATTTCATACTATTCATGGAATGTCTTCATGTATAAATACATAGTCTGCTCCTTCTAAAATGAAGTCATTCATTCTTCCCTAATTAGTATTTTTAAATTATGGCTTCTTTGTTTTGCTTCTAAAGACACTAAAAAAGAGTAAGTTTATGAAGCATTGCTACATGTAAAATTTCAAAGAATTTTTTTCCGAGATTTATGTTCAGCTTCTCCCCCTGCTCCCTTATCTCTGCTCAGAAGTAAAGCAAAAGGACTGTGGGACTGGACAGAGACAGCGAAAGAATCCTTTCGGGTCTATGCTAAGGCAGGGTGCAGAAATCAACTTGCTCATGCTGGGAACTCTCCAATAGAACAGAGACTGATAGAACACCCCTGCTTTCAGAAAAGATCACTTACAGAGCAGGGGGCCTGATTCTGAAGCTGGACAGACATGGAGAGGAAGCCTCCCATCACTGCAGTTTGTAGCATTCCCACAGAAAAGCAGAAGAGTCTAGCAACACAGTAATATCTGAATTAGAGCTAACTGAACCTTTCACCCCGTACTGCAGTTTGAACCAGGGCCTCACACATACTAGGCAAGTACCCAACTATTAAGCTGTTCCCCAAGTTTTTTACTTTTGAGACCAGTCTCAGGCTGGTCTGGAACTTATGACTTTTCTGTTCACACATCCTGATTACCTAGGATTATGAGGATGGACCACCACGGCCAGAGGCATTTTTCTTTTGGTGAACAATATTTTTCCTGGAGTTGATGCCCTATGACTTTTTTATACCAGTTGTACTGTTGTCTGGTCCAGCTGGAATTATTGGGTAGTTTAATTAGATAATGGAAAGCAATGAGTAGGAAATCCATGTTAATAAGCCATCCCACGTGTCAGAGGTGTACTGTGCATTTAGTCCCAAGCAAAATGCCATGATATGGGTGTTGCTGGGTCTATTTTACAGGTGAGATTATTGAATCCATTTATGTGTTTCCACCACACCATGAACATGAATCATGTGCTTGAATGAACAGCACCACTGAGTAGAGCAGGTTAAGGCCAGGTCATGAATGAATTCAGAGCAGTATTTATTCGTGTGCAGTTTTATTATATTCAGATGCTTGAAGACCTCACTACCCTCCACTCATCATTTTTGAAATGCTGGAAAAAAAACTACCAAATATTTATCCCCTCATGGCAAAACCAGAAAGTGGCCAATGCTGAAAACAATTCTTCACCAGGTCAGCAAGCAAAGGTAGAGATGGATGCCATCTGCTTCAAGATTTTGAGAAATCTCGATGATGGAAAGGGAGCGATTTTATCCATACATATTCTTGTTAGTAATAATTCCCAAAGAATGAAACTAATCAATTACCAAGATGACCACTTGAAAGAGAAGGGGTCCAGTAGGGTCCTTTAAGCCCTGCTTCAAAACAGTAGCAGACTGCAGAGCCTAATATAAGTCCACCCATTAAAAAACAAAACAAAACAAAACCTAGTAGAGAGGCAGTGACATAAGTTGCTCTCCTTGTAACTGAGAGAAATACCCAATACCCACAGCTTGAAAGAGGAGAGGTTTGTTTTTTCTCACTGTTACAGTGAGCTAGCTCCAACGTAGAAGCAGCATGGCAGAAGGACCCGGGCAGAGGAAAAGCTGCTCACACCAAGGCGATCAGGAAGCAGAAAGGCTGCAGAGGGAAAGACACGTTTCCTGGTCTTGCGCCCAGTGAGCTGCCTCCTCCGACCAGATCCCTGCTCCTAACAGCACACTCTGCCACTGAATTCATCAGTGGATGCTTCTATGATGAGCACAGGGTCTTGAGGGTCCAAGTTCTTCCAAAAGCCCCACTTGTAGGCAGATAAGAAAGGGAGGGACATTCTAAATCCAAAATAGAACAGTAGTTATTTCTTGAAAGGTAACAAACAGAGAGAGAACTATAGGATGATTTTTTTCATTTACTGAGATCTTTGTGATCAGCAACGTGAGTAAAAGAAAACTGTATGTGATCCATCTGAAGGTCTTTAGTACTACTGAGAACAAATGAATCATGATGGAATTGGCTGATGATCATTGCTGCTTAAAGAAGCTCAAGTTGGCTATAATTGTGTTAAATCACTTAGTCATTGACCAAAGAAATAGGAACTCAGAATTTTAAAGTTTGAAGAGATTTGCAAGTTACCTAATTCAACCCTTAATTTCCTAAACTTGGAAGCAACAGTCCAACAAAGGTTTAAAACATTAGATTCTTGATCTCAAGGCCCACATGTTCCCACTACCTATGATATTCTCTAATACGTCAGTTATGATCAGTTATAAAATATATACAGTATAGACTTACACTCCCAAAGAAATTTATAGATTAGAAGAAAAATTACCTCCAACTTCCCCAGGGCCAGGTAAGAGCTGCCTTCAAGATGCAAATGCATATTGGAATCCCCAAATGAGATTATCCTAAGGGAACTGTGGTGCTTATTTTAGTGTCACTGAAAAGCATAGAGCAGAATGCGCCAGAAGATATAATCCTAATCTTCAAAAGAAATACTGGTCTGCCCACAATAGAAATATGAAGTTTGATTTATTCTTGCTCAAGACAAAATAAAATAGAACTGGAGAATTTTGGAGATTGTGTATAAATGGACAAAAGCACATTACTCTAATTGTCAGTTCCTCTTAGGAAGTGGTAGAATCCTCCAAACTTGAAGGAGATGGGTAAAGGACAAATAAAAGGAAGTGTGACTTTACACAGAAAATAATAAACGTGTGGAGCTCATTATCACAAAAGAGGTATAGGCCAGGAATATAAATGGATTCATAAAGGTTTTGACCAAATTTATGAATGTCAGAGCCATAAATGGCTACTGAGAGTACACCTAACCTTTAAGGTTAATGTCAGGGAGGAAAACTATGTCCTTTCCTTAGCAAATCCCTTGAGGCCTCTGTTGTCAACATAGTATTGGGTTGAACAGAACATGGGCTTGCCCAGTAGAGCAGTTTCTGTCTTCCTTTCAACTAACAGACTTGGGCCAGATGAACATTTACCTGTTCAGTAGAAGTATATAGGAAAACTGCTCCATTTCAAATGGGAAGCTTAACTAAAGGTGTTGTTGGCCTTCACTATTTATGTAATAAAGATTAAACTGGAGGACATCAGACATGAGAAGATAGCCAAGATCTGAAATGACTCCCTCTTCACCCTCTTATGAGGCCCTGGTTCACACTACTTACCTTCCTGGGCCTCCATTTTCCCACATGTAAAATAGAGACAGTAATTCTCATGGCATAGGCATTTTGCAAGACCAACACAGGATGCATTTTGAAAGCTGAAAAACTACATACAGTTTTAAAGAAATCTCATTTGTTTTGGCAGACCAATGTTGAGTAATGAGGAAAGACTGTCCCTTGCTTTTGTTTTCTGGGGAGAATTGAATAAGTACAAAAACATAAGTGAAATGTCATTTTCTTAAGGCAGAATTTCTTCCTGTAAATTTCCAGGAGACACTGGTCATGTCTCCATCACAGCATTCATATTACTACTTTCCTTCTTTCTTACCTGTTTCATTTAACTGTCAGGCTTTCTAAAACAGAACACTTGTATTTATGCATCCTTAATACTTATTATAGTTCCTCATATATAGAAGATACTTGGTTAGTGGGAGTAAATTACTTAGTGTTTAGCTAACCCTATTGTCTCCGTTTCATAACAGTAGAACAGAGAAATGATCTCATGATTAAATGAAATTAACACATAATGGTTAAAAGTCAAGACTCACGCTTACCATTCTTAATATCTAGATTCCAGTCTCTTTTTTTTTTATGAGCCAGGGTCTCACTTTGTAGGTCAGGCTGGTCCTGAACTCACTGCATAGCGCAGGTGAGCCTAGAACTCACAACAATCCTCCTGTCTCTGCCTTTCAAGTGCTAGGATTATAAGTGTGAGCCAATATGCCTGGTACTGTGGTATGTGGTACTGATTACTGGTGGGCATGAGTCTCCATGCCCAGCATTGTTGTATGTGGTTACTGAGGATTGAACCCTTGCATTTGCAAAGCAGGCACCGGAATCACGGAGCTAAATCCCTGGCCCTCCAGTCTTTATTATTTTGAAAATAATAGCATATTGATTCTATTTTCATGAAAAATAAAAGTAAAACCTGAACTAAAGGGTGGTGTAACTTTTACTGAATATTCATGGTTGAAACCTTAAAATCCTCTTAGTTTCCTAAATGTACTGTTTGTGCTCTTTAGTAAAAGACAAATGTGTATAATTTCTGGCCATAACATCAAATTTTAGATGTAAAACTACAATACTGAAGATTCTCTGTGACCACTATCCTCATCTTCAGAAAGGAAGCACTGTCATCTGTGGAAAACCTTAGTGACCGACACGAATATGAAACTGCAGCCCCTGTGTCATGTACATGACACAGACAGTGGTAGGTATGTAGAGCTAGTGTCCAGGCTGCAAACAATCCACCTTATCATTGGTGGCAAATTTCCAATCTTCCCTCTGATACCATGAGCTTGACTCAGTGAACTGGACTTTCTTCTCCTTTTCCCTTTGGTTCAAATGGTTGTGCTTTATCAGATTTTGTTTAATGCTTGGAAAAACGTCTCTTCACTTCTTGTGGACTTATAAAGTGAAAACGACAAAGACAACAGACTGCAGCCTTAAAAATATATCTGTGATGTAAGTATTCATGTGTTTGTCTGTAGAACCTTTTTTTTTTTTTTTCACTTAATAGCAGCTGCATAAGAGTGAAATGGGTCAATGAGTCCCTGGACTCCAGCATATTAAGGGTCCCAGGGATTTGCCTGGTTCTACTCCTGCCGTGAAAGAAAGTCTCAGGCTAGTCTTGCATGGCACAGTCCACGTTGCAGTTATTGGCCTGGTTGCAAAGCTGATCCTTTGCTTCTCTGACTTCTCAAATGCCATTCACTAATATAACAGTCTTTCTTGTTGAAGAACCTATAATGAATATTTATTTCACATCCTCTCTTCCTTAGCTGACCGATAGACAGACTGACTTTGCTGCCTTCAGATTTTAGCCTTTTTAATCCCAATGGCACATTTACATTGATAGTTAATAGCACCCTGGCTTTTTCTGACCAAGTATGTCTATATATCTCTTCTACCTACCTCTCGGCACCCTAAGTGCACCCTATACAGACCTTATTGTCATTATTTCATGCTGTCAACATCATTGAAATAGGCGATATTGCTCCACTTTGTCACAGTGGAAAACGTATCCTACCACTGTTTGGTTTATTAGGTCTTCAGTGCTTATCTGTTTATTATCAGTGCTTATCTGTGATAGTGCTTATCTTATCAGTTTATTAGGTCTTGTGCTTATCTCACGGGTGCTTCCGGGCATCTCCAGGGCTGTGCATTTATCTATGTACTTCTAAAGTTATCTGTACAGAAATAATGTTAAAGTTACTGCAACAGAAAGGCAGAGCCTCATTTCTCTCTGCTCTGACTGAAAATGCCTGTTCGGAGTGAAAACATGCAGACATTGGCATTTCTGTGTGAGGTCTGAATGCGTGTGGGTCCATTCACTGGTGGTAGGAAGAAAAAAGACAGCTGTCAGATATTTCTGGGCTGGTTTATTTATTTGTTTGTTTATTTATTTATTTTGAGACAGGGTCTCACCTTTTTTGTAGTTCAGGCTGACCCTGAGCTCAGCCTTGAATTCACAGCAATCCTCATGCCTCTGCCTCCTTAGTGCTGGGATTACAGGGGTGAGCCACCACGCCTGGCATTGTTGCAAATGTTTACCAGAGATCAACTGAGCCCTTGCACTTGCAAGGGAGGTGCTGGAACCAATGAGCTAAATCCCCGGCCTGGTTTTTAAAAGAAATACTAGTCAAAGTGGGCTGATGATTCCTGACCATTAAAATTATTTGTCCAAAGGATTCTTGATTCCAAGACTGAGAAAAAATTCCTAAATTCACTCTCATTTCTGAGATGGGGTTTGCTTGGGAAAGTGACTGATTTAAAGATTTCTCAGCTCCCAAGATAACTGCATAATCTGGATGTTTAAAATTCTGGACAAAAGTGGTGATTATGTTTCAATTATTTTGAAGATCTGATTTAGAATTCATAACAGGAAGATCAAAAGACGATTAGGCTTGGAGCCGAAATTCAGTGTCTACCATTAACTGATTACTATTAGTACACACCAATCCTCAGTTTACTCCTCTGTATAATGGGAAAATAAATCTGTTAAAACTAGCTCATGATCACAGGGCTGTTTAAAAATGTATGAAAATGAGCTCTAATTACCACCCGGGGCTATGAATTCTAAGTTGTCATGATAAGATCAAAACAGAAGTTCCTGAAAATAAAATAACTTACTAAAAAGAAACCTACTTATGGCCTCAATGGTAATACTAAGGCAGTCTTGATACTTCACTTCCTGCTACTTGATGTTTCCACTAGGACATGAGCGGCCCTTGACCTGCCTAGTGAGGACCCTACCTTCCCACCACACGACCCTCCACTCCTGCAGCTTTTACAGACCCTTCACTCCAGGTGGCCACTGGACACTGTGGACAAGCTCTGCTTCCCGAGTACAGGAAGAAAACCTGGTGTACGAGGTGAGGCTGTCTGCCTCTTCTCCTTGTGGGTCTGTGTATTATAGCACTGCTAACAAAGGCAACAGAGTAAGGCAAATCCCACAAAGGACCATAATCGAACTCAGCATTCACAAACTCCCATGCCCCGCACATGTGCTGATTTTCCCCTCAGATGCAAGTGCTGTCCCCAGCCTGTACTATCTCTAGGAACCTCTGTGTCCCAGAACAAGGAATGGCTGTGCACGGGAACACCTTCAAAACAGAGAAGAACAAGCATCACACAGAGCTTCAAGCATGACCGTACATGGCTCAACAGTATTTCAAAATCTATTTCTAGGCTATCACTCCATCTCACACAGAGGAAGCACATATTTTAGGAAATCAGCACTAAGTAAAAATAGCCTTTAACTCTGCTCATTAATAGGTGATAATGATTATGGACATATAATGAATATTTTTAACTTTTAAAATAAGTATGATATTGAATAGCCATGAACATGAAAATAGGAGGTTATGAGATAACCTAAATTAAGCTATGTGCATACAAGAATTTCAATTAAAAACCTACAACAGGAGACACTGTCCAAGAACTTTGGTGGATCTTTCACTATTTGTCAATGTCATTGCTACAAAAGATGGAAATAACTAGAGAAAAATGTGCAGTACTGAAACCAAAATAGTGCCGCTAACTAGCTCATTTGCCAGCCAAGTGACATAGGACAAGTCCCTTTGCTTTTTTTATGTTTAGACTTTTGCTCTTTGCCTCTGAAGTCCTGGGTAACATAAGATTGAAAAATGTTAGCAATACAGAATGCACATTTTTATAAATTCTGAGTTCACAGTAAAATTTTGCCTGGATTCAATAGGGAAATAGGTGTGTTGTGTTTGAAAGCTGAGCTCTTCATTAGCCCTTTCATTTTAATAAGTATTCCTGAAACAAGCATTTCTGACCCAATTACTCACTCAGAGCATAAAGCATTATTTTCATATGTGTATTACTTAACCGCTAAACTTAGTCATTTTATGGAAATCATTCTGCCCATGCTTTAATATTGATGACAGGCTGTGCGACAAACCCCACAAAAAGCAGAATTTGAAAATGTGGATGTGGAGTGATGGCCGGGCTCCCTGGCAGGGTATTCATATGCCAAAAGCTCAGACAACTTGGGCAACCGCAAGTACCTTCCCAGGCAATTGCTAACCTGCATCCAGCCAGCTAATGTGAAATTCTTTTCATCTTCCCTCGACACTCCTGTGGAAACCAGGAGGATTTCTGAGAGGCACAGAGATTCTCAATCATCGCAACCAAGCATCTTTCTTCCATGAACTCCTGAGAGGAAGGGCAGTTTCAAGTTAAACACACACGGGATGACAGGGAAGGAGGGAAGCTGCTACCTCAAATACATATGCAAACCGTCCCTTGGAAGCTCACTTTTCACAATCTTGTACAAAGTTAATGGAAACCAAGGACCTACCATTCCAGAACCGTCGCCCCCTTTAATCCTTAATAACCAAATAAAAATGGGCAGCCTGTATTCGGGAGCAGCTCTAGCGAGCAGACCTCTAGGAAACAAGGCTCCCTACAGACTTTCCCTTGATCTTAAAGCTGAACTTGAAACATTTATATGCACAGAGCACCTGGCCAGGAGATGTGAGGAGGCCTCTCCCCCCTTCCCACCTCGGCTCTATTTCTTTCTTTAATAATAAATTCTTGGTTTTCTTTCTTCTCTTCCAGGAAACTGATTCTATTCTAAACAATGTTTTTTTCTGTTCTTTCTTAATAGTTTAAGGAAAGCAAGACAAACTTGAAAACCCCCCATTAACACCTAACAGGCTCCCGGCCTGCCGATTGGTATCATCTTTGCTTCATCAAAGGTAAAACAAAAAGTCAAGTCGGTGTAGGTTAATTCCAATCAGGTTGAAAACTTCTTTTGTTTGAATTCAAAGGACTTGAGGTAACCTTTTGTGCAATTTAGTGTCGACTGGCTGCACAAATCTTCCTTTACACACCGTGCTGGATAAAGAAGTGATGAGCTCGAAAACTTGTGCTGATTGCACGCACTTAAGCACACCGGTGCCTGTATTGTGGTCAGATGTGGAACAGAGGAGAAAGCTGGAGTTGGCCCTAAAATGCTCAAACCATCTGGGGCCCATACTCAACAAGGCTGTAATGTGTTTAATGGTGAAAGTATTCACAGAGCCAATACAAAACCTTTCCTCTACGTGAAGTCAAAACCAGGGATGATGGTTTATGGTTATTTTGAAACACGTGTAATGTAAAGAAAGGGGAACTCTTTCCTAAGTACAGTCCCATTGCCTTCTACCCTCCTCCCTTTCTTCCATCTTTCTTTGTTGTCTTTCTCTCTATCTCTGTTCTACAAAAGATTTGAACAACTGTGTCCAAAGACAAGTAATACATAAGGATACAAGTCACTGATATTGGAGCAAAGGGGAAAGTAGGCCAGATAACAAAGACCAAAGACAAGTTCAAAAATACACCAGTGTACCACATATTGCTTGAGGGAAGGTGTGAATTTGGCTGCATGGATGCCAGGACCCTACCCCAGCCTCCCAGCGGAGCTTCCTGGATGCCCAATTCGTCTTCAGTTGAGAATCTCACCCCCTCTCACTCTCTGGAGATCCTTCTGCATGACAGAGTAGATCCTATCTTACTGTGATTCAGGATAATGTGTTGTGCAGTCCCCACTGTGTTTAAGGTAAAGTATGAGTTTGTTCCTGCGTGCTGCAGGAACAAACTCATACTTTACCTGATACCTCATCACTTCTGACCTCTCTGCTCTTCAGCTTTGTTCCTACTCTAAACACACCACTGCTTTCCAGTCTGCCCTTCCCTGCCTGGCTCTGCCCACCAGGTGCCTCTGCCTCTCCACTGTGCACCCAACACGTAAACTTCTTTCAGTTCTGGCTCATGCTTGCCAGGCTGGAGTGGGTAATTCAAGGCAGTTTCCACTAGTCCTTCTGAATCATCACATCTGTGATATTCATGGCTTACTTAGAAGTTTGCTTTTGCCGTTCAACAGTTGTACTTGGTTTGAGAACTGGAGGTGTATCTCAGCTGTTCTTACTTACATGTTATTTTTGTGTGGGTAAATAATAACAATGGGTATAGATTAAGAAACTTACCATGAGCAACTTTAGAGTCGTGATATTTTTTACCTTCAGTGTGTTGTGGGGGGAAGATCTATTTTTATAAAGAAGCCTTTACCTTTCTCCACAGCAAACTATGCGATAGCTTATTATCAGCTTTCTTTTATAGAGGAGGAAACCAAACTTTGGTTTGATGCTTCCTAACAGCCTATGCAATAAAAGAACGTCAGTTCCAAAATGTGTAACATCTGAGAAAAACCACACCAACTACTGAAGGATATCATCGCTTTTCTTAGATTCTGAGAAATAAAACATTTCTTGCTATGGGTCATGTCAAAGCATTCAGCAGTGGCCTGACACGGTGGTCAGGAGCTGGAAATCTTTGCAGTAGCTGAGAAGGCAGATTTTATACAGCCTCTTGCACCACTCCCCACACCCCATTCTACCTCTGGTGGAATATACAGTTCTCTGGTGGTGTGGCTTACATGACAGTGTTGTTTACTGAAATCAACCCCAGTAAATACTCAGGTAGTCACTTCAGTGTTATTTTCTTGAAAAGAGGAAGCAAAAGGAGAATTGGTAGAACCTATTCTAAGCCAGAAGGATAAGTGGGGTTCGAGAAAATGTCTCTGCTGGCATAGACCCATGGCCAGAGCTTGCCGGGGCCACTTTGCTGTCTCCTGGAGCCTGTGGAGTCAGTGTCTCCAGGACTCTTTCTGTTCTAACGGTCCTCAATACCTGCCTATAAACTCCTGCTTTTCTAGGATGAGTCCTCTTTTCACTTGTTGCATTTAGAAGTTAATCCTCCCCATCCTGTTTGCCCACCGAAAGTTTAGAGGTTGGTTACCAAACATAAGGAAATAAAGCAAGGCAGTTCCAACTGCCACCTTCTTAGGCTCTGTGTGCCCAGGAGGTGAAAGGCCTTTGGCAGCAGAGCACACACACACACACACACACACACACACACACACACACAACGCACACACACGTGCACAAGCAGTCACATAAACACATGTCATATTTTGTGTGGTGTGCACATCCCTTATTTTGGATCTCAGTGCCACATCTGTGTCTGTCCTGACTTTGAACACTTTTTCCCGAGAACAACTACTTTCACTAATTACTGCCAGGCACATCCTGATTTCTCCATGACATGTCTCCCCCTAAATCTACTATTTTCATTTTGTTCCACCTCATCTACTACAATGTCAGTAGATTTGGGGTTTTTATTTTGTTTTGTTTTGTTTTGTTTTGTTTTGAGACAAGGTCTCACTTTGTAGTGCAGGCTGGCCCTGAGCTCAGCCTCCAACTCACATCACAGCAATCCTCCTGCCTCTGCCTCCCGAGTGCTGGGATGACAGGCATGAGCCACCATGCCCGGCACTGTGGTATGTGGTGCTGATTGCTGCTGCATGTGAGTCTTCATGCCCAGAATTGTATGTAATTACCAGGTGACTGAACCCAGGTCCTTGCACTTGCAGGACAGGCCCTGGAGCCACTGAGCCAAATCCCCGGCCCCAGTAGAATTTCTAAACTTTGGGAATAAAAAAATTGTCTAAAAGAGAGCAGGTTTTCTCTTTCAAGACAAAATGTTAATATCTCAGCAAAATCAGTTGTACCTGTGTGTGTTTTCTTCCTAGAAACATGGGCTTACGCATTGGTAACAGAAACACACACTTCTAATCTTTCAGACACTTGTGATATTGCCCAGAATTTAACCCACCTTGAGAAATGATTGTGAAGGAAAAAATGTAAAGCCCTTGAACACTATAGATTTCCTTTTCCCTTGAAGATATGAAGAAAAATATTGTACACAGGAATATGGAAATTGGAGCATAGTAGAATAAAGACTAGAATCTTTGGACCATTTACTAGCTACTTGTGTGTTTTCAAGGGATTCTGCAAGTCAATGAATCCAGTTCTATCCAGCAGGAGAGAATGAATTTGTCTACTTACAGCAGATATAACTTGACTCTATTAGTCAGTGGGAGATGTATCAATTATGTTTCTACGTATGACTTTTGACATCATAGCCTGCATTCCTGTTATTTTTAATATTTATTGACTATTTCATATGTTCTAGTTTCATATGATGACACCCTACATAAGAGAAATGGTGAAAAGTTTAAAATCATTGAGATGAGAAAATCGAATTCATTCAGAAGTCTTAACTTTCAATGTGAAATAGCAAACACATAAAATGAGTTTAGTATATTTGTCATGACAAAGAAAAGGGATCTTCACTTTTCGCAGTAGGAGAAAAGTAATCCCTTTCTAAGTATAAAGGGAAAGGTAAGTTAGACTCCTGAGGAAAATGATCTTCCATAGGTCAGAAGGATTTGCCCAGACTATCAAGCAGCAAAGACCGGAGTAGATAATCAGCCTTCAGGAAGGAGGAGGCAGGTGCCTTAAATTGAATCGGACTGGGAGGAGAATACAGCCTGAGAGATGCCTCGCAGTTAATGATCTCTGAAGGACAAGTCTTTGCAGCCCCAAAGATCCACAGTCTGCTTACCATTTAGCAAATAGCCTTGGTACAGTGGAGGGCAGCTTAGTGCTTAAAAAAGAGGGAGCACCTCTATCATGGTCCCTTCTCCTCAGTACTATCAGCCCTCCAGAGTCTTAGGGGCTGGAAAGGCTGGCAAATCCTCTTGCTTAAGTGGCACAGCCTGGGTTCTATTAGAGG
>PVIR01025391.1:0-24891 GCA_004026965.1 Petromus typicus | reverse complement strand
GAAGGATCCTAACGTACACATTTTTAAAGATGTCAAGTACAGCATCTTACAAATTTCAAGTAGTCCCTAAATTTTGAGGTTTTTAAAGTCCTTGTTCTGCTTCTTGTTACTTCTCTACTTCTCTTGCTGTTAGATTCCCTTTAAAAAAGAGATATGTAGGGATCTATACACAAAACCTTAAGAGTTATGAAAATTTGAGAGAAAATACATTGAATGAGACATTCTCAAATTTTTCAATTAATATATGCCTAGCTAAAATTTGTTCTCCAAGTTTTAATTCCTACATCTGTATTAAGGAGGGGATAAACTGAATCCATTTTACAACTATTCTATGATATGTCTATTCCAGTTGGTCCAACAACAACATTGCAGATATATTTTAATATTTGGCTTTAAGCAAAGTGATGAGAAAAACAGAGGAGACCAGAAAAAAAAGGATAATTTTAAGACGCTTTGTCCATTAATGTATATTTTGCAAATTATAATATATATTTTACAAAATACTACCATGAAGTAGTATTTATGAAAAGAAAATGAAAAATTAATAGAGATCTTTTTTTTTTTTAGATTTTTTGAGACAGGGTCTTGCTTTGTAGTTCAGGCTGGCCCTGAGCTCAGCCTCAAACTCACATCACAGCAATTCTCCTGCCTCTCCCTCCCAAGTGCTGGGATTACAGGTGTGAGCCACCACACCCAGGACTGTGCCCTGTGGTACTGATGCTGCTGGGCATGAGTCTCCGTGCCCAGTATTGTATGTGGTTATCCAGGAATTGAACCCAGGCCCTTGCTCTTGCAAGACAGGTGCTGGAACCACTGAGCTAACTCCCTGGCCCTAACAGGGATCTTTTTATTTTATTTTATTTTATTTTTTTTAAGGTTTTTTTGAGACAGGGTCTTGCTTTGTGGTTCAGGCTGGCCCTGAGCTCAGCCTCAAACTCACATCACAGCAATCCTCCTGCCTCTGCCTCCCGAGTGCTGGGATTATAGGCATGAGCCACCACGCCCGCACTGTGGTATGTGGTACTGGTTGCTGCTGGGGTGAGTCTCCATGCCCGGTATTGTTATGTGGTCACTGGGGATCGAACCTGGGCCCTTGCGCTTGCAAGACAGGTGCTGGAACCACTGAGCTATATCCCCAGCCCACAGGAATCTTTTTAAAGGCAAACAATAGATAATGAAGCAGTTGAAATACTGAGAAATAATAAGTTCATATAAAAAATAGCAAGAGAAGATAAAGGATTTTTTTGTTGTGAATAACATACTAAACTCACCCTGAAATATTCTAATTCACAAAAAGCACAGTAGAAATGGTCAACCAGTATGACAATGGAAGATTAAAACGTGAACTAGGATAAGTGAAACTAAGGCCAAAGCCTTCTATTAATCATAGCTAGAAAGAGATTTGATGTGACAAAGTTTTGTGGGGATAAAATATGTTTGTAAGTTTAATCAACTCCACAGTTACATAGATTTAAATGTGTAGGCCCCAGACCTCTTTGCTCCTCAAGTGGCAGATCTGAATGCAAAGTTTTGCCATTTTGTTGGTGTTTTAATCTCTTGATTGTACTTGGGTTGAAAGGAGCCAGAATTTGAAAAAGACAACTACTTAGTCTGCTTTCTCTCACCATTTGATAGCTGTCAGTAGCCTAAGTGGATGAAGGACAAGGCAGCAAACACAGCTACTGCATTTTCTATTGAACCACCATCAGCTTTGTAAATTACACGGTATTTGTTTCTTCATACATATCTATTAATCTGTGATGCAAATATTCTTTTATTTTGAATGTTCTCTGCTAAGTTATGTTTTATTCTTTTCAACTCTTCCACAGCTTACATTATATTTAACTGAAAGCTGACTGAAAAGCTAAGATGAGCAGAGGACAAATTAACATTTATTCTGGTGGAGAAACATTAAAATAATACTGAAAAAGAAATCATACAAACCACATTTAAATATCTTCTACCCTTGATGACATTATATCTTTAAGTAAGCTCTAACCCCTAGTTACCTCATAAGCAAAATATAAGGTAATGTTAAGTAACTATATCTTGTCTCTGTGAAAGAATTCCACTGAACATTGGAGAAAATGGAATATGTGATGGAGTGTGTGTGTGTGTGTGTGTGTGTGTATGTGTGTCCACCTAAATTAAAGCATACTGAATATATTTTATGCATGCACTGATTAAAGTCTTGCACAAATCACCGTCATCAAGTACTCATCATAACTTTCTTCACTAATACATAGAATACTAAGTATTCTCAACATTCTTCACATGAATTAAAGTTGATGTTTTTTTAACTTCCATAGACATCCTTATGAATTATGAGGAGTAGTTTGGTTTAGTCTGATGAGAACAATCCACAGAATGATCCAGGAGTTTCACCTGGAGGATAAATTAGGAAAATCACAAAATAAAATAAGTAAGTCAAGGCTACATGGAAAACTTTCCTTTTACTCATCAACACAATCAGGACTGACAGCAAAATATGTACTCATAATTATTAAGCACATTAGGCCAGAAATTATTGCAGTTTCCAATATATTTCACCAGTACTATTCTGAGCTTGCCTGAGCATATGTATATATGTATATGTCAGGGCTTGAACAACTGGTATTTTTGTTGGCCTTGATTCCCTTTTCTGTACTTTTTATGAGGTACTTTCACTTTCCCACAGAAGCCGCATACCTAGTGTTATCCTGGTATCAGATGTAAACTGCAGTATGTCCTGAATCAAAGAAGTAAAAAGCATTAGGAATGAGTGTCACCAAAGTGTTAGTGATAAAAAGATATTGACCACAGTTTCCTGAATGAGAATTCCAGGCCAAATTGACTGTTGCTCCTGCAGTACACTACAATGAACATTATGTGTTTCCTGGTGTCTTTCTTTAATAGGTCAGACCAATACACTAATTTACAGGGTTTATTTTTCTTTTCTCCACTTAATTTGGAGCAAATCTGTCATAAATGAATAATTATATTTGCATTTATTTCAGATTGTATTTCATTGTACTAAATGATCAATCTCTACTTGTACCAACTCCACAGTTAGTTTCCTATATTTTAGAGTACTACTCAATATCTGAATCTTTCATTTCTCCAGTTATGCTTTCCTGATAAATTGTTTTGGCTATTCTTGACTCTACTTTTTATACAAATTTAAAAATAAGCCTGTCACTTTTGACAAATCTCATGAAATTGTTGACTCAGATTGGATCAAGTCTGTGCAATTTTAGAGGAACTGACAGCTCTGTAATATTGAATCTCCAATCTACTAATGTATTATTTATTTATTAATACTAGATAGAAATTCTGCCAATGATATATTGCAGCTTAGCTGGATAGGTTTGATATTCTTTGTGAGGTCAAATATATAAGATTTTTACAGAGTATCCAATCTGGAAAACAAGCAGGACACAGAGGCAATAGACAGCTTTGTGTACACCAGTGGACCTGAGAAGAGTCTTTTGCCAAAGAAATCAGGTTTCAAATATCTGGGAGCTGAAAGTTTTATAGGGTTTTAAGCAGGGGCCACAGAAATAGAAGCAGAGTACATGACAGTCTTTGACTGGTTAGTTATTTGACATCTTTTACATCTATGAGGCTTAATTTTATTGGGGTTTTGTTGGGAAGAGAGACAGTTTACACAAAGCAGAGCAGTGGAGGGGTTCAGAGTGATGAACCGGGGCAGGACTTTCTGAGTCCTTATACTTCTTTGGTTATAGATTACAAGAGTTGTCATGTCTGCTCAAGTACATTCTAGAAATAACATAGTTACCTAGTTAACCCCTAGTGACTTAATAGCACAGTTAGCTCATAGTCATCCAATTCAGTTCTTTTTTGTAAAAAGTATCTGTCTTCCTAGAAAATCATTTTCAAAATAAAATGTTGAAATATGAATGGTAATATTTATTTATATTTTCATGTGCTTGATTTTATTATACAAAAATTTTATTAAATCTAGCATATGGGTCTTATATCCAAAACTTTTATTACATTGTTCCTCTAAACATTAAAAGTGTTTCTGCAGATCATTAGAGATTTTATACAAATAATCATTTCATTTGTGATTACTGAGTTTTACTTTTTTGCAATTTTTAAACACAAAAATTCTTACTTTGTAGAATGAAATTTCTATTTTAAATGTAACTATACGTAGTGATAGAAAATATTCTTTGCATTTTACCATATTTAGGAAGTTTTTAATCTATTAAGTAGGATTGTTTGCTCTAGAGCTTTTGTATGTATGCATCACAGTATGACTTGCCATTGTATTTCTAAGACTGTTTAAAATGGTTATTCATTTGTATCCAATTATGATTTTGTCTCCATGGGAATTATATGATGCTTTTCATAAAATTGAAATAATTTCTTCTAAAATAAAATCTCATTATAGGATCAGGCCCACTAGGGGGAAGGGTGGAACGTGTATTTTTTGGGTATGAATATGTCCAGATCTTTCAAATCATTGGCCTCAACCCTGTGGAGGCAACCCCTGGCTCCACTGTGACTGGATGACAAATCCCAGTGGTCATCAAGTGTGCAGTCACCAGTGTGGGACTCTGTAATCCTACATGTGTGCATCTGGCCACTTGTCAGACTTAGTCTACCTGGCATACTTCAGGCTGCTCAAGCAGGCAAGAACAAACACAAGCCAACTCCAGTGGTTCACTGGCTCCCAGGGAGGCAAGCGGGCTCATTCTGGATGTGTTCTGCCAGGAGGTGGCTTCACCAAGCAGATATGAATTTGGTGAAGCAAAAATCTTGGGCCCATTGTCACCAGGAAGAATCAGAGTCACTTCTGAATCTTTGAAGACAGTTAGAGAGGCCGGGGACCTGCTCAGAATCTTGCCATGTTGATGCTATGTGGTTGTGAGAAGAGCTCTGTGCAAATACTGAGTTTACCTGATTCTCTCATTATTCTACAGACCTCACATGAAAGTTTCTACTTTAAAAGCAGAAATTAGAGGGCTGGGGATCTAGCTCAGTGGTTTGGAACCTCCCTAGCAAGTATAAGTAACCACATACAACAATGTCAGGTGTGCTGACTCACACCCAGTAGCAATCAGTACCACATACCACAGTGCCAGGCATGATGGCTCATTCCTGTAATCCCAGCACTCAGGAGGCAGAGGCAGGAGGACTGCTGCGAGTTTAAGGCTGAATTCAGGTCTAGCCTGAACTATACACATGAACTACACACAAGAGTCTATCACACACACACACACACAAAAAAAAAAAAAAAAAAACAGAAATTAGATTCAGGAGTTGAAGACAAACAGTGATTTCTATCCTAAATACCAGTCCTAATATATTGAGTTCATCCATGGGCTACAGGTAAAGAAGAAAGGATTTAGTTTCAATAGGCTATAATTTTAGTTCATGTGCTCAGGCAAATAATTAGTTCTTGGGCCATTATCAACCAAGAGGTTCATACAAAACTTAATTTTGCCAATCTGAAATAACTGTTTTGGATTTTTGTGATTGTATGCTAAAGAAATGGATCATAAAGTGTGCACAGGGTAGGCAGAAGCTGATGCAGGCCTACCAATCTCAGTAGGGAAAACTCATAGCACTTCCCAGAAGTGAACTATTGTTTTCTTCATCACAATTTTATTCCACAGTTAAAACTTAATGCATAGATGAAGACAGAATACCCTTTTTAAAGTTGTGGAACACAAATACAGTACATGAACTTCCTAGTTTGCTTAGCCTTCCCTGCTTAATGTGCACCCCCCCACACACACACACACAAACACACACATAAGCACATATCTCCTCAGCATTCTGTACCCATTATCTCCTGGAAGCATCTAATACTTCTATTTTCTCTGTAAAAAGAGACCCGAAGGCAAAGCTCAGCATCACAGTACCTATTCCCATGACTCCAATGCAACTGACTTGGTCAACAGGCATGATGAGCTTCTGCCATTTCACTGCAGGGAAGTTCTAGAAAGTGAAGGATTGTGGGAGCTCACACACAATTTCCCAGGAAACAACTGCATTTAGTGAGATAGGAACCATTCCAACAGCATAGTGCCAATTCAAACAGAAAAGAAAACATCTAAGATGGTACCTACTGTATTTACGCATGTCACAAAGGGGAGTATTCATTTGGTCATATACTTTTAAGTTTCTTTTTATCTGGTGAAAAAAAAAAAATACCCTGTGGATGGCCAATCACTCTGCACTTGTCTGGAGTTAACTGTTTTGTAGCTGCTCCTAGAATCTAAGAAAAGGGATAACAGTGAAGGCCAAAGTCTTTCCTGAGGAGTTCAAGTGACAGATAAAACAGAAGGCCTCTCATGTGGACCATGTATACACCTCTCATTCTGTTGGTGGAATTTGCTGTTTTGTCTGGAGTTGTACACCAGTGTGGGCTGTGATCTAAAGCCTCAGAGCATCCTCATATTGCTACTGTCACCAGAGAACCTACGTTTTGTCATCTGAAGACATTAAAGGCTCTTCTGTGGATCTATGGGAATTCTAAAATTCAGCAGTGTTTATGAATGAGTGTGTTCGTATATGAACCAGCCTACAAGCTTGAACCTGACTAAGGGGTAATAAAGAGGAAAAATAAAAAGGCAGAAATAGGTGAAAATTTGGGGACCCAGAGGGCTCCTGTCTCCCTTGGACATACAGCCCTTAGTGACCAACATATCTTGGCTTTATTCACTCAGACACGGGCGCGATCAATTAGAATCCACAGGCTTCACCTGTCTCCCTTCCCCCACAGTGCTTCTCCCGGTAAATTGCTCCACCTCAGGTGTTTGCACTTTCCCTGCAGCGTGTCAGCACTCTCGCACACCCTCTTTCTTCTCAGCTCACTGAGGAGGCCAGTTAGGCCTCATTCTTCCCACCAGAACTCTCACACATCTGAAAGCTGTGTTTAGATTCTCTGAGATAAGAAAAAATTCCCTTGTAAAAAATGTAACCGATGAGAAGAGAAGAAAGCTGTCTGGGGGCAACAGCCAGGGTGAGCATCTCTGATTGGGGGCCAGAGACGAGCAGGGCCCCTGAAATGAGCGGAAAAAGCTCGTCTGCTGCAAGCGAATAAAAATCCAGCCGGACCAAAGCCTGGTGTCCAGAGGCTTATGTGAAGAAAAACAGAAGAATCCTGGATCATGGGATCCCACCAGTGACCCAGACTGGTAGAATACACGTCTTGGCAAAGGATCCTGCAGAGGAGGAAACTGATCCCTTAGGGCTGAGCTGGCCAATTAAAGGGCTCGAAATTACTCTATATTGCATAAGAAGCAAAACAAAGGGAGACATTTTCAACCCAAGGATTCAAAGACAGGAGGGCAGGAGTAACTGACACACACCTGCACACTCACCTACGTTTAAAACAATGGCACTGCAATATCAGCGACCGGCAGGAAGGACCTGCAGCTTGTAAAATAAAACACTGCATGAGCACTCCTGGGTGCCAGAGTTTCGGGTAGAGAGATCTGTCCATCATAGAAAAGATAATTCATTTTAAGTCACCAATTCTCACTGTATACAACTGGACTGTTATAAATGGAGCATGTAGCTCCCTACCCACAATGGTCACAGGTTTCCACACCCAAGCTCCCAGCTGGGAACTGTGGAATAAGGAAAATGTGCTCTATGAAAATTACACAGAGAAATGAGAGAACAACTATGAGTGGGGCATTACCTACGAGTTTCTATGAAAACTGGACAGGCATGAGAGAGTATGAGGTCTTGATTATGACCCTTCACTGGCAAACAAGGGTCTCAGCTCAGCCTGGCAGTGGCAGTAGGTTCTACAACTAGGATTAGAACAGACAGACAACTGTGCACAGAGAGGCACTGGTGTGCCTCGGAGAGTGGATTTCTGGCTGTATATTAAGCAGGAAGAACTGTGGTAAAAGACTTAGAGCACTCTGATGGTCACACTCAATATCGGTTAGAAGGGTTGGAACCCTGGAAGTCTGCAGGGAGCCACACCTGGAGCAATATTTGGAACCAAGACACGGGTTTGGAGCAAGTAACATTTCTGAAGTCTACCGGTGAGGGATTGTTTGACCCACAGGGGAAAACTGCTTGGTGACTTAAGATCAACTAGCCATGTCAGGGTCAAGGGAACTGTGTGGAAACTCTTGAGGACATTATTTGAATCTCTGCTCTAATTTGGGTAACTGTACTCATTATATGCTGGCTCAATAAGAAGAGTGAATAAATAAACTAAGGATGCATGCTCTTAGAGAGAAATCTTAAAGATCAGAATGAAAATGTATGAAATTAAAGTAATACAAATAATCAATGCAATAAAGTAGGTTCCTTGAAAGAATAAATGAAATAGGAAACATAACTAGTCAGACTTAGGAAAATAAGGACAGAAAATGCCCACATCAACACAATTATAAATAAAAAGGCAAAATCATGCTCTGCACTACCAAAATGTATAAGGTTCAATACCTATCCAAACACTTCCCCAAAGGGAGAACACTAATTTCATTTCTACTACTTTATGCTATCTGTTGACTTGTCCTCCCCTTTTCTTATGAATTTAGCCTTCACATGGAATATCATTGCTTGTGAAAAATAAGCAACATTCTCTCAATCCAAAATTCTTCATGAAAGAAACAGGCAGAGTTTTTAGATGATAAAGCAACAGGGAAAGTGAGTCTCGGGCTATCTGCATCGCTGTTTCACAACAGTAAAATCCCTGCTAGTGTAGACACTCCTGAGTATCCCTTAGGAATTTGCTTTTGAGAACAAACACTACCACCACCTGACGAGTGACTGTGGCTGGGCTGACTTCTCTCTGCACCCTACTGGCCACAGCCTGATCAACATCAGCATTTCTTCCCTCACAATGTTCTAATGCAGAAGAAGATACTAACCCCTCTGAGAGAATCTAGCAATTGTATTTCACAGGAGCTGTACTGATGAGCTGCATTAGGCAAATGTTGAGTGTGAACCCCTGGGGCAGTCTGCTGGAAGTCTTGTTTGATTTCTCCATGAGTCACCAGTCTGTGTATTGCATTCACATATGCTACTAATATATGAACAGTCAGTTCAAAAGAACCTAGCACAACTGTCTGAGCCATGATCTTTTGTGAAACTCAATGCAGTTTCAGTTGAAGCTCCATTCAAATTCAGGTTGGAATTAGGATCCAAAAGAATTCCTAAACAAAGGATGAGATTTTCACAATATCTAAAGAGCCTGTCAGTTTCTGCTATATTTGCCTATTGGAAAAGTCAATGAGAGCTTACATTACCAAGTCTGAAGTATGTCCATGGCTGATCAAGGAGTTTTACAGCTGATAAAGCTGAGTTAAACTGTATTTATTAGGAAGCTTCTTTATTGTGTATTAGGAAGCTTCTTTTCTGTGTAATTTTCATAGAGCACATTTTCCTTATTCCACAGTTCCCAGCTGGGAGCTTGGGTGTGGAAACCTGTGATCGTTGTGGGTAGGGAGCTACATGCTCCATTTATAACAGTCCAGTTGCATACAGTGAGAACTGGTGACTTAAAATGAATTGTGGTCCTCATCTCCTGGGTACTTCTTCCTCTACAGAGTTACTATAGCACCAGTGTCCTGCTCTACTGCCTTGATTGTCAAGCCTGAATCTTGCCTCATTACTGCAAGTATGGTAATTGGGCAATACATTTAAATATTCTTGTGCCATTAGAATAAATCCACACTAGAATAAAACCCCTTAAAATCCAAATTGGTTCCAATTGAACTATAAAATTACTGTTATGAAAGAGGAAGTTCATACAAATTTCCTTTGATGACCTCTTTTTTTTTTGCTGTTTTTTAATTTTAATCTTAATTTTTAAAATTGTTTTTATTGGTACATTTTATACAAATGATATGATCACAATCAACATTGAGAACTTGTACCAGTACATGACACGACTTCTCATTTTGGAAGTTAATACAAGTTTCCCTTCATGAACTCCTTTTAGAGACTTTCACGTGGCAGGCTGAGGTAAGACAGTTGACGGAAATTCCTTCCTTAGACCTTCCTGGAAGATATTAAATTACATGAACCAAAGGCCTGTAGGTAGTCAAGGAAGACTACCAAGGAGGCAGATTTTGCAATCAAAAGTTCTGCTTCATTCATTACCGTGAAGAGACAAATGAACTTTTGTTCCATAATAAATAGTAATTTTTAAATTCTAGCCTTTTTCTTAGGCTGAAACATGAGGACTGAAATTTTAAATTACACCTAAAAGCATAGCTGTCATTACAGAAATAAATAAATGAAAGTAATTATAGTTTAGTGTGAAGATAGTAGGATCAATTCCAACTACCATAGAGAAAAACAAGAAGAGCAAAGTGAACCTTACTATGTACCCTAATTACATAGTTAGGCTAATGAGATGACTTGAGATAATTCTTTCTGGTAAGATGTTGAAATTTATATTTTAATGACTTTTGACCACAACATCATCCTACTTTCAGTAATCTGTCTCAATAGTCTTTAGTCTCTGAATTTCCCTAATTGTAAGAATCCCACAGCGATATTCCAAAGTGCTCTCTGAGCACATCTAGTACCAACTCCAAAGAGTTTTGAATGTAAATCTATCCACTTCATTCCAAGCATTGTAGATAGCGCAGGATATTATACCAAAGGTTGAGGAACCAGATCTTAATCTATCCTTTCAAATTTATCCCTATGTTTCAGCTCTAAATGAAGAGGTAATTTCAGTCCCCTTTTCAAACTTTTTCATTTCTGAATCATTACAATCAGTGATCAATTTGAGTTTTACAATGTAAATAAATTACAGTAAATCAAGTAAGGTGATTTAAGAAATTAGAGTGGGTTTAATAATCTATTCTCACCTCCAAATATTGATAGGGCTTTTGAAAATTTAATATATTATTATTATTAGTAGCAGTACTAGTAGTACTACTACTTCTTGGTACTAGGGATTAAACCTAGAGCTACTGTACCACTCAGAAGCATTCCCATTCCTTTTTAATTTATTATTTTTTTTAATTTGGAGAAACGGTCTTGCTAAATTGTCCCAGGTCACTCCATTTTATATTGCTCACGTGTCAGCCTCCTCACCCCAAATATTCTTACTGTGGCTGTAGCAAATGAATTGATAATCCTTTCTGAACACTGATGAAAATGCTAGTGATTCCTTTATTTTTAAAATCTAGTACTTTTGATTTCTAGTCGCTTGACTGATTAAAAACACGCATATCATATAAATCTCTAACGAAAATGTAAAGCTCATTGCTTTTCAGGATACTCACTGAGTTGTGAAATCACCATTGCCATCTCCTTTGAGAACATTTTTAGCACTCTAGAAAGAAACCTTCACATTTTCATTTCCCCAACACTACAGTTCTCCACTCTTACCCCCACGGAGGCAGCTAGCTAGCTATCTTGCATCTCTATAGATTTGCTTTTTCTGGACATTTAATTTACAGATACTCTTCAACTTACCATGTTGTTATGTCCTAGTAAATTCATCACAAATTGAAAATACTGTAAATTAAAATATATAATATTGCTCATAAATAAATTTTGCTCATAAATACCACATTGCTCATCAATAAATAACTTGCTACACTAGAAAGAGTGTTGACTGTTAACCATCATGTTTCTGGGGTGCACTAGAAGCTGCACTTCAGTTTGACTGCCAACACAAGAAAACTTTGTGCCAAATACCACTAGCCCAGAAAAAGACTGAATTTTAAAATCTAAAGCAAAGGTTTTTACTCAATTCTTGTTATTTTCATACCACCATAAAGCCAAAAATTGCAAGTCAAATAATCCTAAATAAGAGACCATCTGTACATTGGACCATAAGCCATAGAATGATTTCTGACTTGATTCTTTCACTTAGCTTTACATTTTCAGTTTACCCAGCATATAGAAAGCATAAGTACTCTATTGCTTCTTATACAAGCAATCCACCATATGGATATATCATATTATTTATGTTATGGAAGTTATGTTGTTTCTTGCTTTTTGGCCACTGGGAATTATGCCATTTTGCACATTTATGTTTGAATTCTTGGGTGAACATACGTTTGCATACTTCTTGAACAAATGCTGAAGATTTCCTGGGTCATGCATTCGTACTATGGCAGCCTCTCAAGGTGCTGTTAGCCTGCCTTCCAATAGGCTGTACAGTTTTACATTCCTAGCAGTAGTATGCAATACAAATTTCTCCACATTCTCAACTGTGCTATTACTTTTTTGATGATCATCTTTCCAGAATTTCTGAAGTGGTAGTGCATTATGATTTTGATTTGCATTTTCCTATTGGTTAATGACAATGGGGTATATTTCTGTGAGTACTGTCATGTGTGTGTGTGTGTGTGTGTGTGTGTGTGTGTGTGTGTGTATTTTTTTTAAGGTTTTTTTTGAGACAGGGTCTCGCTTTGTGGTTCAGGCTGGTCCTGAGCTCAGCCTCCTACTCACATCACAGCAATCCTCCTGTCTCTGCCTCCTGAGTGGTGGGATTACAGGCGTGAGCCACCATGCCTGGCATTGGTATGTGGTACTGGTTGCTGCAGGGCGTAAGTCTCCATCCCCAGTATTGTTATGTGGTTACCAGGGATCAACCTGGGTCCTGGAGCTTGGAAGACAGGCATCAGAACCACTGAGCTATATCCCCAGCCCATTGTATATATATTTTTGACTAAATTCATTTCCCTTATGATGACAAACCTTATTCTTTAATTTTTTGTGTCAATTGTTGACTTATGGGTCTTTTACATAGAAAAAAGTTTTGTTTTTGTTTTTTATTCCTCATATTGTAGGTATTTTCTTAAAGCTGTCATTTAAGGCAGAGAAGTTTTAATCTTGAAGTGGAATCTGTTTTTTTATTGTCTTGGCTTAGAAGATAACATCTAAACAAATTTTGTCAAGCAAGTTATAAGGATTTATTCTCTTTATATCTTAGTTTGTTTTCATTTTTTTGTTTGTTTGTTTGTTTTGTATGGGTAACATTTAAAGTTCGTAATTGTTGTGAGTGGTGTGAGTTCTGCATTCTACTTTACTCTCTCCTGTGTAAGAGACAACCAGCTCCTTCTCAGAACACTTGTTTTAAATACTTTTTATTCCAGGGGCCACCTTAGCTTCCTTGGCTGCTTATTTAGGTAATTTTAAATTCTATTCAACTATATTTTATAAATTTTTTCCTTCGTTTGTTTTTTTTTTCCTCAAGTATTTACTGTTTGATGTTCTGAATATTTCTGTTTTGCACTCTGTTGCTGATAGACATACATTGAGGATTTGGTGTGTGGATTAGTCTTGCATGTTGCAAATTTGGATATTTTATTAGCTGGTACTTAAATAATATATGAAAGTTCATCTTCCAAAAATGTTCTTTTATACTCCAAGTACTTTTATTTGATTTTGATGTTTTGTTGCCTTTATAGTCTCTGGCCCAATGGTGAATAGAATTGTAAGGATTAAACATCTTTGAATAATTTTAATGCTATAATGAATGTGTTCTGCTTATTATTAAATTATTTGCTGTTTATGTGCTTTTCATGTTATGTGTTTAAAGAATTCCTACAATATGTACAGTAATTTTTAGAGTGTCTTATTAGGGAAAAGTATTGGACACGAACCAATAGTTTACATGTCTGTTGACATCACTGCATTCCATACTCTCAAAACTATCTGAATTATTGAAAAAAATTATACAGTGCATTTTACTTCAACTTTTTATATCATACATAATTTTGGATAGTATATATTGTTTGCATTTTATATAATTAACTTCTAGTCAAATACTCTTGTATAATATTTTGAACAATGCAATGACTAAAATATATCCAAAATAGTTTTGAATTTATGCTATGATAATAACTATTCTTGTATTATATTACATATGCTGGCAGCATCTTATATTTTTTATCACTAGTTTTACATACTTTTCAATGGCAGTGAAGTAAAATAAAATAGCAAAACTTGTATGATTTTGTTTTTTTGGCCTTAGTAATACCCTTCAAAAATATACCTTTGTATTGGCATGAATTTATCCTCATGCAACTTTTAATTATTAGGTCATAATTTTTGTGAATCTTGAAACTATTTAGTTTCACAGTATTATATATTTTTAAAATTCATATGATAAAAAATGAATAAAATTTACACTATTCAAATATTTTTGAAGTAATTTCAAAATCATTATCTGTTACTAAACATTTTGTATTATGCATGTGTTGTTCAAATTGCACAAAGTACAGGGTTTTTGCCCTTTTTAAAAAAAATTAATTTTATTGGTACATGTTATACATCTATTATGATCATATTCAACATTGAGAATTGGTACCAATAGATGTCACATCTTGATTCTTAGTTTTTCCCCATACCCTTGCCCACCTTATAACCTCCAACTCCCTATATACATAACTTTTGTTTCCTTTTCTACCATCAAATTTTTCTTTTTGAATGCTTTATTCCTATTTCATACTACCTATTTTACATTTCCACATTCTTTTGCACCTTCAGTTTTTCATACTAGATAAAGGTATGGTATTTACATAGCTCTTTCCTGTTTATTTCACTTATGTGTCTGTCTTCAGAGTATATCTATTTGAGTATAAATGAGTCAAATTTATCATTTTTATGCCTGAATAATACTCCATTTTATTTTAAAAATCCTATTATCTTTTTATCCAGTATCCCATTATCAAGCATTTGAGCTGTTTCCAAGATTTACCTGTCACAAACTGAGCTGCTCTAAATAAGTGTGCACATATGTTGTTACGGTGTGATTCTTTGAGTTCTTTCTTGCATATACCTTACAGCGGAAGAGCAGGGTCAAATGGTATTTCTAATTTTAGTTTTTTGAGGAATCTCCACACTGATCTCCACAGTGGTTACCCCAGTCTACCTTCCCATCAACAGTGGACACTGAATCTGTGTGATGCTGTACCCCTCAAGGATCTAACCTAGTTAAAAATAAAAGTGGATTTGTGTTCTTGTTTAAAAAAAAAGTGGAGAAAGTTTCCTTTCTCCTCAGCTTCACCAACATTTGTTGTAGGTTGATTTCTTGACAACAGATATTTTTTGTAGAATGGCATAGAGTCTCAGTGCTGTTTTCATCTGCATCTCTCGAATGACCAGCAATGTTGAAAATTTCTGCATATGTTCTTAGCTGCATTTACTTCTTCATCTGAAAAATATCTGTTCATTCCAAAGCCACTGTGATAAAAACAGTATGGTTCTGGCAAAGAAACAGATCCCAGGATCAGTGGAACAGACTAGAAAATCCAGAAACAACTCATACAGTAAGTCACCTCATCTTGACAAAGAAGCCAAATATCATCAACGGAGGAAAAAGACTCTTTAACAAAGGGGCTGGAAAAACTAGATTTCAATTTGGCAATGATCATAGGGAGGGGGCGAAGGAAGTTTAAGAGAACTAATAGAGAGAAAAACCCCATTTGGTATGCAGGAGTTATACAGTTTTCTTATGCTAAATGGATCCTACTCAAAGCAGTTAAGAATAAGTCCTCTTGGTGCAAATAAGGGCTCTACAATAGAGAAGAGATTCCAAGATGAAAAGAGAGAATTATAGCTCCCAGGTGATATTGAGCTGAAAAAAATCTTTCTCCCATTTTTTCCCAACCACAATCTCAGAACTATGAATGTAGAAAGAAGTCATGGAGTGCAACTCCATGCCTTCTTTCCATGGAAGCCCTAGCTCTTTGCTGCATCAAAATAAAAAGGAGACTGAATTGCACTTGAAATTGAAGCATTCAGTTGAATACATATGGATGAGAGAGAACATAAAAAGAGCTCAAATTAATGAATTCATGGAAGCAGTCTGAGCCATCATTAGTGAGGCTAGCATTCTTCAAACACTGCAGTGCTGAGTTATTCTAAACAGTAAGGTCAGTAGAAGGCAAAGTATAAATATTATTTTTATCTGTTTATAGCAAAAGGATTTCCCTTTGCTTCTTTTTATTTATTTATATGCAGTGAAAAGCAGAGTCTACCATATTTTCAGGCAAAAAAAAAAAAAAGAGTACTGCATGAAAGCAATAGCAGTTGTCAGTTATTGTACATAAGCCCTGTTGATACACTGGAAAAACTGAGTGAATGACTACACACATACAGCAAAGAGAACTGGTTTTCAAGTATTCAGGCTTCTATATGTGTAAACTGTTTTGGTTCTGCTTGATTTCAAGTGAACTTTAAAATGTGAAATCAATTCTAAGATTAGAAAATTTCAATGAAGTGAAAAAGATACATTATTTCTTCCTCCCAGCTGACTCTCACTCACACACTTCTGTCTGTGTTCTCATCACACTAGGATGCAGTTATGAGAAAGAAGTTCATTAGTGGCTATTGGGAGTAAGTGCACATCTTTTGAATGATAAAAAGGTTAAAAGACAATCATGGGAAATACATGAGTTTCCTCATCAGTGGTTACAGAATAACAATCATGTTTTTCTTGTCAAAACTTAAGTTTAGATGATATGCATCCATTTCTTACATAAAACAATGAGGAAATTATCTGAAGAACTTTTAAACTATAAAAAATATTTGTATTTCACAAATTTATGCATTTATATATGCACATATTTTAATATGACAGTGACTTCTGAGATTAACCCTAGCTTTTTAATATCAAAAGAACAAATGAATAATTCTGTGTGATATAAATCAAAATAAAAATTTATAATAAAAAGTTAAGCATCACATTTTAAATGTACATGCTTCCAATTTTCTATTTTTTGACCTTCTGTAATCAAATGTTACTTAGCCTTTTTTATCATAAACTTGCTATGTTACTCCTGAAAACTTTTACAAAATTTTCTCTCAGAATAAATTAAACTAAGAAACTAAAAAATACTACACAGAACAGAGTATAAGAAATATGAATCATTCACTTTCCTGTGAACACTATAAATTAAGACTGAGTGACTGAGCTTGTAAGGGTGTGGGGTGAGATCAAATCGTTCCTCTGTAAGAGTCAATACCTCGATCACGTTTCCTCAGGGCTATAGATTTACAAAAACTATGAAATTTCAGAAATCAATAATTTTAAACATCTATCCTCTCTCTGTGAATGTCATGTTGGCTAGAAATATATCGCATGAAATACTTTGATGAGGAAGAATAAAACACAACAAGAAAAAATTCTAACCATAAAATGGTGTAGCAATAACCTTCAGTCTGAGACAGTTCAACATGCTGAACTCAGAGATGCAAGTGGACACCTAAATAGTGGAAAAGAATCAAGTTCCAAAGCCTTAGAGGCAGTAAAAATGAAGATCAAATTCATTCACCACCAGAGAGTATTATTAAATCATAGATTCTGAGAGAGAACTGTCAAGGGAAAGCAGGTAATAATTTAATAGAGGAAGGGTAGCTTTTGACATTTGCAATCCTGAACAAATTCTATGCACAATATTGATGTTGAAGGCACCTGTATTATCCATTAGTGACAGAGTGTTTTCTAAATGAATTATAGTGACTTAATAATATAAAATTAATGACAAGAGTGAAATGAATAAAATATAAGTAGAAAAAAAGGTGATTATAACTATGAAACAATTGTAATTATAGTATGTAGGAATTTTTAAGCCACCATTTCAACTACATGTATAGTTTAAAGACCTCATTAATAAAAAGAAAATTAAACAAAAATATTATATTCTTTGTATTTTACACCAAACTTGTTTTGAATAATTTAAGATTGATATAATTTTAAAAATCAGCTTACTTCAAATATATCTGAAAACTAAAAAATTGACTATTAGAAAAATGTATCTGTCCTTCAAAGGTTAAATAACAATTTAATTCTTAACAAAAGTAAGTAATTTTTGTTTTGCCAAACTGACCTTTTTGATGCACAATATTCCTCTACAAATAAGTTTAGTCAACTTTTAAGTATATATCATAAAATTCCTTTTAAAGTAAAATCATTTCACTTGCATAAGAATTCACATTATAATTCATTTTAGTTAGTAATTCATCTTAATTAAATTAGTTCATGAAGTTAGTAGAAGACATAACAATAATTAATAATAATAATAATAATAATAATAAAGACTTTGTATATAAGCAGTGAGGTATCAGTTCTGCCTAGAAGAAAAAAAAAGCATTTTTTGAGGTTTTCCTATGGGACAGTGAATTCTTGATGCTCTCAACTTATACAATAAGTTGTCAATATTGGAACAAAGGGAATGTTAAGCAAAAACAATTACTTTAACTATATCCCAAATTGTTCTGGTTGTCATTGTCTTGTTGCTCTGGTTGAAATAGATCAAAATAATTATGGAAAATCTCATTTTAAAAATAATTTTCTGTATTTAGTTTGTGCATTTACTATGGCTAAGATTTTATAGCTATTAATAAGTGGTTTTTGCAGACTTTTAAGGAAAAAGGACAGTCTTGTGTTCAAGGAGAGCAAAAAATATATCCTTGGAATAGAGATATATTTTAGTTTTACTAACAATAATCATATGTAAATTGAGATGGTTTGCTTGTATATGCATCTCAATACCCACACAATCAAAAGAAAATGATAATGTTTGGCAAATCCACTTTATCCTTTATACAAATCATAATATGATATGTATTGCTCCCCCAAACTCCCCCATCATGTGTAATGATGTATTGGATGGATTTTCTGATGGATTCCTTGATGAATTCATTGTGTGATCATAGTTTGTCTTTGTCAAAATTTCAAACCCAGTATCTCACTGACTTCATTGTCTATATAATCCATCTGCTACCTCGGTGCTGCCTGAGTTAGTATAAGTTGCTTTAGGGAATGAGAGCATATGTAACTCTCTCCTTAGAAATCAACAGAATTTTACTCATGAATTCCAATCTTATATCAATTGTACTTACTTTCCAATTTTCCTGTTACTTTCAAATATATCAAAAAAAATTTTAAGTGTATATGTAAAGTGTCTAGAACAAAGTCAAATACAAATATCATGATCATTCCATAGAATTCTTGTAAATCTTGACATATGTTAAACCTTTTATCTGCATTGGTTCCCCCAAAATTATAGCATTTGAGTAAAGTTTATAGAATTAAATGGTATGTTCATAATAAGATATCTTATTAGTTTTAGTCTATCCTGATTTGCCAGCCATAGGTCAGATAATATCCAGTGTTAGGTTTTAGGAAATGTCCACAAAATAGATGATTCAAATTTTTAGTCTCTTTAAGACTGAGTTTCAGGAAAGTTAATTTAAAATAAGTTGTGCTTGGCACCTTGAAGTACACATGGAGTGAAGTACCATAACATCATGCAGTGCAAATTTTATATCATTATTTCCATTGCATACAGTGTCCCTGGTCTAGAATCAGAAAAATACAATCCACAATTCAACTTATTAAAAAAGATACTCCTACTCTGTCCATTACACTACGATAAATTGAAATGTAGATGCACAAATTATGATATTTATCCTAAGGACAGCATTAGAGAAAGGACAGGAAAGGGTGGAAATGTGAAAGACATGAATTAAAAGTAAGCAGAAACTATGGATACCAGTTCTCCAAGATGAAAGTAATTCTTATGTGATGAAAATATACACTACGAATAATTTTTAAAAATAGAGAGAGCAGAAACTAAGTAGAAAACTAAGAGGAAAAAAAAACTCAATGTCCTAAAGAAAGGAGATAAAAGATGGGAGTCAAAAAGAGTGGCACCTAAGACTCAAAGAATAAGTACAATTATAACGTGTGTTTAGTGAAAAACTTTTTCTCTGTAGCTTAGCCTAGACTTTATGTTACAAGACTCACAAATAAATCATCCTAATTTTCTTTCTGTGGGTGTCTGGGAAAGTGGACACAGCCAGAACCCTTGCAGCATCTCCAGTCCCCCATGCGTCCCACAGCAAAAGTATTAACAACCAACAAACAAATGCAGAACTTTGAGAAAAAGGTTGAGACTGAGCCCAACACTTGCATTCTGAGCATCGGGCCAAATATTGCACAAGCAGAAAGGGGCAGTCCCCTGAAGCCACCACACCTTTATTTTGTACTGAACCTCCACACCCATCATCCTAGCATGTATAAAACAGGGCACTCCTCCACAGTAAGCGCTGTAGTTTAAAATCCCATGGACAGGACAGACATCCTTAAATCTGAATAAATACAATAATCCTTGTGCAGTAATCCTTGTAGTTTAAAATCCTTCAAGGTAGGGCAGTTGTACACAATAATCCCAGTTGTTGATCCTGCAGGGCAGGGCAGACATCTGTAAGTCCAAGTAAGTAAATCCTAAATCCAAGTAAGTTGTCCACATGCCCCAAATCTCTGTAGGATTCTTCTCACCACCCTCCCAATATGCTCAGTATGGCTACTAAACATATTGCCTTGTTTTCTATTTTTTATTTGTCTTTTTGTAATTGATGAGTGTTACAAAGGCTATAAAATTAAAGGAAAAAATATAAGATCTAGAGTTGAGGAGTTAGATCTAGAGTTAGGATTTTGGTGAGATTGGTTAGACTGAGAAGGGAGAACTGTGGAGAGAGGATGACAGGACAGAGTTCTCCTCAGGGATCTATCTGGCACACACATGAGAAAATCACCCAGGACAAAGAAATAAAAGAATCAGAGGAAGTGATACCTAGTTTTCCTAAAGCCAGAAACAATGGATATTTTCTCTAGCAAGACTTGAACATTTCTCATGCTCATGAGATGTCAGGCAAAATATACATCTGGGACCTGCCTCCCTGGTAGGGAATAATTAGTCCTAGACAGAGAACTGTTCCTGTCTTACCTAGTACTATTTACTAGACAATTCTTAATGATGAAATTTGACCCAGGTAACGTAAGTGCCTCCATGAACATAGCTCATTAGTGTTTAGAGGGATAAAATATAATCAAGACTTAAGAAGATAAGTTTTACAACATTTTCTATTGAACACAATCTGATATTAAACAGAAAAAAAACCACTGAAATTAATTCAAAGCTCAAACAGTTGCTTGAATTAGTAAAGTAAAATAAAAGCAGGTGCTATACTTCAATATATAGAAATTTATATTATGCTTAAGTAAATATGTGGGATAAATAACACCTAAATATATTCCTAGAGACTAAATTTGCAATATCTAAGAAGAAAAATATGCTCAGTGGAATTTATGGGGTATTAACTGTAAAGCAGAATAAGTGAGCGGACATAGAGTTATGCAATAGTAGCTGCCCATATGGGGGAAAAAAAAAACACGAAACATAACCAAAAGAACAAACAAACACAGCACTAGTAGACTGAAAGGCAACTTTAGTGGACTAATATTGTATGAAAATAGTGTGGATGAGAATTAGACACAATTGTATATGAATTAGAAATTTAAATTTATCAAAATTAAAACTTTGTGCCTTTGGAAAGATGTTGCTCAAAGAACTAATGCACAAGTCCCTCACTCAGAGAAAAAAACTGATGAAGAACATTTATTGACAATATGTGAAGAACTTTGGAATATCTACTATGAAAAGTAGCAATAACTATTGCCTATCTTCTGCAGTAGCTAAAATGGAAGGTACTCCTGGTGAGGACATATCAGTACTGGAACTCTCAGAGACATCAAGTTAAATTGAAAAATTCTCTGATCACTTTGGACAACAATTTGTGAATTTTTTACATAAATAATACACACCTGCATTGTACCCCAGCATTCCACACCAGGATATTTGCGGGAGCCATGAGAGCATGTGGTTCTACAAAGGTCCTTGTACTTGCCTTTTGTTCAACAAGTGCATGTGGGAAATTAATACACCATGCACTCAAACTCAGTGATAAAACAAATGACTTCTGATAATGTAGAAAAATCTCAGAGTAATCAGATTCTTTGGAAAGAAGCCTCAGTTCGCAAGAATGCTTCATATGTGACTCATTCGTATAACATTTTAGAAAATGAAAAATATCTTATAGTAACAAAAGCAAATGTGTAGTTGCTGTGGGTGTGGGACAGAGAAAATGTAAAGGGCGATAAGTAAATCATTAAGAATATATATATATATACACATATATATAAATGTATGCATATATAATGTATACATACATTAAAGTGTATGTTTATGTATACATACACATTAATGTACATAAATATAAATAGTACAATTTATTGTATATTAATTATATTTTAATAAAACTGCATTAAAAACAGTTCAGATTTAGGATTTATACAGTAAATGTAAGATATATAATTCTCATATTACCAAAGAGTACCAAAAAGAATACAAAAATAAATAAAAATCATGTATTATCCTTCATTTGAGACAGAATAAATTAGAAATTAAAGAAAGAGGAAATTAAGTATAAAAATATAGAAACTACTAAGACAAAAATTAAATTAAATTCTAAAGTACTCATTCATGAATACAAGTCTTATTAGAACTTATACTGATCTGGAACCTACTGTCATTTTTCATACCCAAAAATAACTCTAACCTTATCTTCTTTTGGTTGAAAAAAATAGCAACAGATCATTTTTGTCTCAAAAAAATCAGAGAAAGGCTTTGTAATAATAAGTACTCTAAAATAACTGTCTTAGAACAAAGCAAGGGGCTGGACATGGTTGCTCTGGTTATATTGTAAAACCAGCACTTGAGAGGCTGAGGTAACAAGATTCTTGTAAATTCAAGGTTAGCCTGGGCTACATAGTGAGTTCAGGGCCATCCTGAACTAGACAAAGAGACCTTGTCTCAAAAAAAAAAAGGAGGAAGAGGGACTAGAATTAGGAAAAAGAAATTATGTAAAGTTTAGTCAAACTAAGGACAGTGTTAAAAATCATCTGGGTCAAAAGGAACTGGAAAGAAATAGATACACATGTTTTCCAATTATTCATTAAAAAAAAGATTTTCATGTCTGCAAAAGTTTTAGAACTGACAGATCCAACATGTAACTTAGTAAGAGTTTAATGGTTCATATTAATGATGTGGAAAATTAATCTGATTGGCCAAATCTGTTGAGTCACTTTTTGTTATAAAAATGACCCCCAAGAAAGAGCAAGTACTTCAGGAAATGTGCCTTTAAAAACCTTTGACAAATGCCACGCCATTTAATTTCCATTATTTTTTGCACTTGTTGATATATTGCTAAATTGCTTTAACTCTATTTAATATCAGTAATTCTTAGTCTAAATTTTTACATGTAGTTTCTTGCTATTGAGTATTCTGTGGGATGTGCTGAGACTTTCTGCAGGAGTATAATCCAGCACTCCACTTAATGAACAGTAGGTCAATCGTCTTGGCAGAAAATCTACTGTATGGTACTGAGTGTCTGTCACTGAAATAGGATAGTTCTTCTGAGCCCACTATGGACAAAAATAATTTCTTCACTTTATAAACCGGATTTGGAGGGTTTCAGTCTATCAGTGCTAGTTAGTGTTCAAAACAAAACATAGCCAAACCTAAAGCAGAACAAAGTGTAATCCGTACTAGAAGTGCCATTTAAAATGTAAGTGGTATAATTCAAATTGGTCCATAACAACAGAAGAGAAATGCAAGATGGGCATTTACAAACTCATTCTAATTACTGTGTCTTCTGCTTAAAATATAACATCAAGGTGACATGCAAGCTGTGCCTGAGGCAGTGCGCTGCCATGTGCCCCACAGGAAAGTCCATCACTGTTTTCATGTCCCAGGTAGTAGTGAACAGCTTTATTTAAACCACACTTAAAAGATGAGTAAAGTAGATCACTCAAATCTTGGCCAAAAGGACTGTTCAGATTAGACGAAAACAGACACAGACGTTCTATAGAAAAGAAAATGAAATAGTGTTCATGTTATTGATTGTTTTGGTGATTTAGAAAACAATTAAAATCACAAGAATGATAAAAACCAGATTCAAGAGAACTCTACAATTTCATCTTCAGCTGAAAGAAAATGAATAATGTATCAGTGCACCCACCCACCTATTTATCAATTATTTTCCCACAAAGTTTTAAGCTGATCCGAACCATCCATCAAAGTGCTTAGTTCAGTGTGTGCTTGCTTCATTTTCGAGAAATTAAGATATTTATTGAGAGAGACAGCTAGCCAGAGCATGTCAACCTACTGAACAGGGAAAACTTAACTAGCAAAAATAATAATAATAATAATAATAATTACCAAAATTGACTAAAGAAGAGTAGGATTCTATGTTTTTATTTAAAACATGGCACTTTTGAATTATACAGTCTTAGAGATTCAATAGACCGTGTTTCATCCCAGTTTTTTAATTAAATAAATACTCTTGTTGATCAAAGTGTCAGATGCATTGTAGTATGTTTAGTGGGCTTCAGCTTGCTATGTAAGAAGAGATTTTCATTTCTGTTTTTTTAAGTGATGTTTTGAACAATTAGATTGAAAACACTACTGAAAAATAGAACAGAGCTTGACTACACATAGAAATGACAGGGCAGCCTCTGCAGAAATTGAGAAAGCCAACTCCCATGAAATCTATAAATTTTACAAACACAGTGCATCCAAAAAAGCTAAAGTTTCAAACTCTTTTCCATTATATATGAAGAATTTAGTAACAATGTTTTCATGCTGGGCTTTTTACTCATAAGATTATCTATGTGGCATAAAGTAAAGTTGAAGTTGCTGATGTTGTTGTTTTGTAGTATATGGGGAAAAATGAGAATCAAGTCGTGTCATATTCAGTACAAATTCAGTGTTGAATACGATGATGATATATACTTATGATGTATCAATAAAGAAGATTCGAATTTAAAAAAAGTCTTTTTTTTTTTTTTCTTTTTTGAGACAGGCTTTAACTTTTGTAGTTCAGGTTGGCGCTGAGCTCAGCCTCAAACTCACAGTAATCCTCCTGCCTCTGCCTCCCAAATACTGGTATCACAGGGTGACCAACCACAGCCGCATGTCTGGCGTTGTTGTATGTGGTGACGGAGGATCGAAACCTGACCCTTGCGCATACAGGACAGGAACCCAACCCCCTGAGCTAAACCCCTGGCCCTCAAATGTTTTTTTT
>PVIR01025390.1:0-24882 GCA_004026965.1 Petromus typicus | reverse complement strand
TCGTCAAAAGATGGCGTATGTTTCTTCTAAGCTAAAGTTTCCCCAAGCATATTATAAAGGAATTTTGAATATTTGCTTTGATTTAATTGTATTCCCTTTCAGGCTCCTGGCCACTTATGTCAAATTCTATAGTTGATGTTCTGTGTGAATAGTGGAAATTTGTATTAAAGAAGATAGAAGTTTTGTAATGGGTTGGTTTCCAGAATTCAATGGCATAGAACTTAATACCTTAGAGAACAAAACACTGAGTCTTGGTATTTACAATGAATAAATTAATCTATCTGATTTCTTCATTAAATCTGGAATTCTCATCTGCTCAAGATGATTTTTTTTATTATGTGAAGACTAAGATGTCCTCCACCTTGCTCTCTAGGTATTTAATGGAAATAGAATTTTTTATGGATATCTTTAAGGAAAACCTCCTCTGAATTGGCTCATGTTGAGGTTGAAATATTTTAAAATATACCTTCTTTTGAAGTCACTTCGTATTAGGATATTTTAGAGATCCTGGAAGTGGTATGGGTAGAAAACATTGTGCATATTAAATATGCATGGAAGGTTTCCACACTTGCTTTCTCAACTGGAAGCTCTAAACTATAGCACTTGTTGTATTTGTTAAAAATTGACTTTTTACCATGGAGAGGAAGTCAATTTATTTGTGTTTATCTTAAATAATACTGACAAAAAGAATGAAAATGAAGTGTTTTGTGAAATTCATATGCTGTGTCAGTTTTATGTTTTTGGAAGCTGTGAATATGATATGACCTAAGGCTCCCATATGGGTGTGATCTGAGGTACTTGAACCTCTTCTGGTTGAGATACACAATATATGAGATTATATATATATTCTCACAAAGTATTCTCTTATCTGTAAGAATCTTAACTCAGTAAAATTTTTGTTCTCTCTGAAACCCAGTAATTTTTAGTCATAAACTTTTGGAATGAGTGCTGGATATTCTTGGTGAATAAAGCAAGATTATTTTTGATGTGTCCAAAAACACTTTTTAAAACAAAATAACGTATAGCAAATGTATCCTTCCACCTGCATTGATTTTCACCCTTACCTTGTCCTGAAAGACAAAGATTCTGGATAGAATATTTCTTGGAGATTTGGGGTAAAATACACAGAAAGTTATAGAGTTAATTCTAAGATAATATAAAGTGTCACGGTTTCCAAACATGCTGATTTGCTGAAAACCTTTGGCCTATTGGCAGTTGGAATTTTCTTTCAGGAGTACATGCTTTTGTGTATACTAAAACATGTATTGACATCTCGGTTTCCATTTTTCCATTTCCTTCTTTTTAATTAATGGATTACAGCAGGCAAAGAGATGGACACCATGGTGAATGGGTAAATGTTAAAGGTTAGAAAGAAAATAAAGTAGTTTTGAAATAATACAGAATTTGATTGATAGTGAAAAATGTCTTCTTGCTATTGGTGTTCCCTTTTAGCATTTGATGGTATCAATATCACTAGCAGTATTAGTACTATACTCTTCAGAAATATTAGTAAATAATCTCTAGAATTAAACTGAAATTTTTCTGCTGTGGCAGAAAATTAGATTCATTTTTATATAATCATGGAAAAGCAAACTTTTAAACAACAGCCATGTGTAGGAAAGAACATGTGAGTAGTTCTTCAAGTATGTCATGTCCCTTGCAATCCTTCCATGTCTGTGGTGTTACCATTTTGCAGTCTATGAAGTAGGTACTGATTAGTCTTGATTTCAAAGCCAGCTTCACCTGCTTCCAAATTCACACTGTCAATGCTACATGCCTTTAATAAAGTGAGAAGTGTGGCCATAGGATTTAGTAAAAATTTAGACCTAAGTTCTTGTGCCCTAATTCTAATCTGAGATCTCTTGTGACTGTGCTCTCTACTTGGAGAGTTGCCTAATTTTTAACCCTCCTAGCTAATTTAAGAAAGAAGTGCAATTTTATATTTGTAATTTTAGTGCATTTTTAGTAATTTTTAGTTTAAAAAAGTGTGATTCTTTTAATTGTACTATATTTAGAGGGGTGTGTATACTAATACTGAAAATGACTATGATGTGTATGTATAATGTACCAATTAAAGAAAGAATAATAAATGGAATACCTGCCCATTGTCTGAAGTACGAAGACATCCCATATCTAAAGTATCTTTAACATTCACATATGGATTAGTATACTCATAGTTTGTGATTTTCACTGTTGTTATCATTATTGTCATTATTATTATTAATCTTACAACTAGTTCTCAAAGTTGGAGACTTCACTGGAGCCATAGATCTATTTTACACCTACTGTGTTTCTTCAGGAAAGAGCATCTGATTCCATTAAGTCAGGACATCTACACTGAAAAGCTGTTCCAGTATCAGTGTTCTCAGGCCTCTCTGAGCTCTGTTATCAAAAACAGGTCAAATAAATAAATGATGACTTCAGAACCCAGCAGCTCCTGTAACCCCAACTCCTTTCAGGAGTGACTTCTTAGGGTCAAATCCTCTGTTATAAATAAACTGTGTTCTTAGTTTAAAAAATACTTCTCATCTTTACAGGATTTATATTTTTCTTCTGAAATTTATTTCTATTGTTTTGTGCTCATGTGCATTTTTGATAATATGCATATATTTTTAGACTATCTCCAGTTCTTTTGAGAAAGATCATACATTCTCTCTACATTGAATAATATCACACTATCTCCTGTCAAATAAAAATAACGGATTATTTAGTTGTTGAACCTATGAGGCCCAGCATTATTATCACTGGAGAAATACTTTATTGAGTACATTATTGAAATTCATCATTGTCTCACTGTAATTCATATATAATAATACATTTCAAAAAGTTGCATAAAAAGAATTGTCTTTGTAAGTTTTTTGAATATTCTCTTATTAGAACTGAAAATGTGAAAAGCTAAAGTATAAAATGTAGGTACTTTTAAAGGCTGATCTTAACAATGAAGAAGAAATAGTGGCTTTTGACTTCATTATTCATTATACGCAGCAGTGAACGAGGTGGTTATTGTATGACAGCAAACATTCTGTGGTGAGATTTGCTGTAATAACACAAGCCAACAGGTTTAAACCTTAGAAATGACCTTTCAAAGGGCAGGCATTCAATTTTGACAAAAATGATCATCAGCAGGCTTGAGGGTAAAATATAAAAGTTTAAAACCCTATAATTAGATAGCATATTTAAAACACATGATGAGAGGCACAGATGGTTCATATTTTAGAAAAGCAAACAAACAAAAACTAAAATGAGGAGTATAAAACTAGCAATGGCAAAAGATGAAATACTTTCACAGATTGGCCCCAAAACATGTCTCTTGGCTAATCAACATTTATTTAAAATAGACACTAAATGATAATATTAATCTTTCTTTTAAAGAAATGTATTGTCTAATAAGTAAAAACTTACCAGACAAATTTATATAAATCTATGCTCCAGGAACATTTCACTCTATAAATTACATAATTTGTTGGAGTATAAAGTAAGTTTTTGCAACCATGGGGGATTGAAGTCAGGGTCTTCATATTGGCTGACATCCCTGGCCCTTTAATTTTTTTTTTTAATTTCGAGACAAACATTTTTAATAAAAAGATGTCTGATGCATAAATAAGTGCAAATACAGAGGTAAGTTGTGCTTCTATATTCCAACTTTATTCCTATATCCTCTCTATCCTCTCCCCTTCTGCTATTCTGTCAATTGATTAAAACCTGGAGTTTAGGTAAATAACAAGGGGAAAAAGAATGTGACAATAATAAAGAAAAAAGGAAACAAAGATTATGTATATAGGGGATGGGGAGTTGAAGGGCGGGTGGAAAGGGGAAAAATGAGAATCGGGTCATGTCATATTCTGGTACAAACTCTCAATGTTGAATGCAATGATGGTGTGTATTCGTAATGTGCCAATAAAGATTTAAATTTTAAAAAATAACTAGTCTGTGACAGTAGCAGTTGTTTCCAAGAATAGTTACTATATTCAACTCTTTGGGTTACAGTCAGATGAGAGTGATCACAAGAACCTTCTATGTCTCCTCAGTACTCCATTAAAAGTTGTGGAGGGTGAGAAGATAGTGGGGTGTTTATATTCTTTATTTTTTATTTTTGAAATTAGATTCCTTTTTAAATTTTATTAGTTGATGTTTGCAGGACATAATGATTATATTCATGATGGGCTTAGTGCATGTCCATATCACCCCTTAATTATTTCATGGCCCCTTTTCTCCTTCTCCTTCCCTTCTCTCTGGGTAAGGAGGTGCTCCTGGACAGGACATGGATTTTTTTAATCATTATGAGTGGGATAATTTAAGAATATATATATGTATGTATGTATGTATCTATCTATATCTATATCTATATCTATCTATCTATCTATCTATCTATCATCTATCTGTTGTTCCTCTTCCTAAGAAAAATTCCTCTTCTTTTCTTATATTTTCTGGATCTTTAAGTACTGAGTCCACAGTGCTTGGAGCAGAGAAAAAACATATTTGGGTTGCTTATGGGAAGAATTTTAGTTTTTCTTTTCTATTGACCTCAATTCTTAACTTGGTTCTGGATCACAATGATTGTTCTTGACTAAATCTGAAAAAGAAGAATTTGGTTGTTTCGTTTGCTGGAGCTGTTGGAATCTTTCAACTTTCCTAATCTGAGAGCCTGAGCAGGGGGAGAAAGTAGGTGTCCTCAAATGCTACCTTCAACTTCAGCTTTGTGAACGTCCTCGCTATTTGACCGTTGTCCTTCATAGACACTTTCTGTGCTTGCTTGTGAACCTGTCAATAGGAAGCTAATCTATTTGATCTCTTAAATAAAGTGAATGGCTTCAAGGACACCTGCCTATATGGAACACTACTCTATATTAAATTGCTTTTATTAACTTATTTTATAGATTGAAAGAGTGAGTAGCATAGAAAGTTTAATGACTTTGTGGCAGTGCTCAGCGAGTCATTGTCGAGATAATGTGGACTTCTGCGTTTGGATGGAAGACCTAACAATCAGGCAATTGTGTAGGTGCGTTTTCTGTCCAGCCTCTCATGGGCTCCATTATGTTTTCTGCGGTTGCTTGTTTCTTTCAGCTGGCTGCACTTCAAAAGCACCAGCTCTCAGAAGCAGTAACTCTAGGAGTGGCGCCATCAACAGCCTTTGGCTCATCATTGACCCGGAGACCCGGCTCTGTACACCAGCCCATCTCCACAAGGTGCCTCTGATTGACCCACAAAACACACTCACTCCATGAGGGCCAATATTCATCCTATTGACCGAGTGAAACGGGCCACGGGTAGAACGTGTATCTGGAAATCGACACTATATATTTTTCTTTTTAAAGAAAAACCATGAACTCCACTTGTCAGAAGAAAGAATTTTCTTTCCATTTGTAAGATTTCTCACTCTGACTTGTCCATGTTTCGTCTCTGCTACATTAGCCCCGAATGAGCTGTAAATGGGATAATGTGGAGACAGGACTGATAGGGTGTTCAAGAGGGCAGAGCTGGGAGGCTGGTCATTCTCACTGTGGATCTTCTAACGACTTGTTCAATCTTCCGGGTGGCCGCCGAGTCATCAGCACGGGCCCTTGAGACAGTGAAACCTCTCAGCTGCTCGTACCTCTGTCACACGTGCTTTCGTGTTGAACCCGTCTGACAAGGCAGCGTTGGCAGAATTTGTCTAATCTCAGCTACAATAGCAAAGCAGTACTGTTACATGATAAATGAATCAGAGCCGTATCTCATCTCTCCTTGGAAAAGAAGTGCTTTTTTCCTTTTCTTCAGACAAATGAGGGTGAAATAAGGCAGGCATGTCAGGAAAAGAGATGGATCACAGAGTTTCCTTATGTTTCAATCAATACTAAGTGCTGCTTTGACATATGTTTTCCACCGGGAGGGTGGAGCTGAAGTTGTCATAGAGTAATTAGAGGCTGGTGTGCTCAGTATTGTCTGTGCCCTCAAACCAAATAGCACAGGTAGTTAAGCCTTTTGTGTGGCTCTGTGGCAGCGATGCTCCTTCCCAGAGGTGGTGGAGAAGTGTCTGCAGATGTTTTCCACAGCTGTCTCCCAGCGGGGGCTCCTTTTACTGTCTACTTTGTGTTGGCTCATGCTTTCTGAGCTCTCCTATGTAGATATCCACTTCTTAGTATTGAACATTTGCTGCTGTTTCTTCTGTCACACCTGCTTCCTAGGTCCTGTGACTGTGCCCTAACTTTCTCTTCTCTTCCTCACATCTGCAGGGAGGGCAATCACCTGTTCTTCTGATTTCTTGTCAAAACTCTCCTTTTGGAAGTATTTTCAGTGCAGTATCACACTTAGTGCATTTCTAAAGACTAACATTTCCAAAGACTGCCATTCAAAAGGAGGAAATAAACACATTCACACACATGGACAAATAAGACAGGGGCCCTTTCTATCATAAAGTTCAACCATTATCTGTTACTTAATATAAAACAATGCATTCATTTATTTAATAAATATTTATTTACTGAATGAAAGCTCCTATGGGTCTAGATTTGCCTAATCTTCTATGAAACAATACATCATTAAAAATCAAAGGTTGGTTCATTAGTACTGATGCTGTTTTTTGTTAATATGAGATGGAGTGCTATTACACTGGAAAGAATATGAAAGTCTCATAAAAACTGTCAGATCAAACAATGTGTCTTGTCACAGGAAGGTTTTTAAAAATTTCATGCAAGATAGCATGTGCAATATCTCAGATTTGTTATATATCTTCTTGAAAAATCACTTGTCACTGGTATGTAATTTTACTCTGCCTTCCAAATTTTTTCAGTAATATTGTTGTTTTCTCATTAATTGTCTAGGAATTACTTGCTTCTATCTCCCTTACACTTTCAAGAAATTCTAAAACCCTGGAGTTTGGAACGAAAGTTTAGAAAATGGTAATTTATACAAATTATTCAGTCAAAGATAATATGGAAAAGTAATAACATTTTATCATACAATATTTTATATATACTCCTTTAATATATGACAGATGGTAAAGCTTGAAGGTAATAGAAAGTGATACCCTTACTTTCTGTCTGTCTTGTGGACTAGGAAAAGAATTTACACCTTGCTGAGATACAGTCATTTGTGCAGATGTGGAGAAAGTGTTTACTCTAGCTTTTACATTTCAGAATTGTTTCTTGAGAAAAAGGAAATCCTAAAGTATATTACTATATCTTAGAAATAAATAAAGTGAGATAGAGAAGTCAAACTGGAAGGAATGGAACAGAGGACAAAAACAGATTCCACTTTAGATGCATCAAAATTTTCTGTAAGCAAATATTCTGTTTTTGCTCACATTATTGTCAGGACACTTTTGCCTTCTTAATATCATGATTATATGAATCTTTTATTATTTCTATCCTGGGTGAAAGTCACAACTATAAATCTAAACCAATGTCCTTTTTGAAAATACTCCAAATGTTAAACGGTACTGTTGGCACTTGTATTTTCGTGTTAGAAGATGTTTGTAAAATGACTAGACTTGTAATCTCTGTAGATATCTTACTAGTTTTTTCACAATATTTATATGTTGCTGAGGACTCCTTTGAACCAGTAAGAATTATCTCACTTTCATTTTTGATGCCTGAAGACAGAAGAGATTTAAATATATTTTATAATAATGTTGTGTACAGAATTTTTTTTTTAAATACACATTCAACTACATAATTGGGTGCTTTAGTTTATGGAGGAGAAATTAGTAGACTTTATAGAAAATATTCCAAGGGCAAGCAAAACTTAATGAAGATTCATTAAAATATTTTAAAGTACTTAAAATTTTTTTTTGTTTAAAAAAAAAGGTAATTAAAAGTGCTTGGATGGAGATGTGCTCATTTCCAGAGACACACACCTCTCCAGCATCATCACATCGAGACTAAAGGACCATCAGCACCACTCGACCACCAAGGGAAGGAGACTTGAGGTAGCGAAATGAACAAGTGTCTCCGCTCCGGAGGAAGTTTTGGATTTCAATCAGACCTCTTCTACTTTCTAAGGTCATAAAACACAGTTGCAAAGTTTATTTTTGCTATGAGTTGCTCTGGAGAGCTTTTTCTCCTTTAATGCCTTCACCTGAGTGAGTGGTAATGACAGTTATGTATTGTGAAACCACATTTTTCTCAGGGATGGACCATGAGAACTGTGGGGCTCCCACTGACATTGTGTGTCCTAGTGAGGTTCTAGCCACCCTACTTTATGTAGGCACTGTCTATAATGTTCTCACAATGACAAATCGACTCACGTGTTTCTCAGGATAAATCCCTATCACTAAATGGAAATGCTTGCTTAAAGTTTTATGGTTCAGTAGTTTTCGAATTGATGCAGGAAAAACAGATTTATGTAGAACACATGTGTGCACATATATGTACTTATTGACATCCATTAACATGTCTTTAGCAGCTCTGAAGGAAAACAGCCATTCTTGGTGCTGCTGTGAATACATTTCAAGAGAAAAAAAATCTAAGACGCAGAAAGGATTCATTTGGAGTCAGTAGTTTGGAGAATTCTGTGCAAAGATCCCTTAGGGTTCAGTGATGATTGAACAAGTAATAAGGTGAAAGCAATTCACTCAAATCCCATTTCTCTCCCAATAATTGATTACATAATACAAGAATTATATATTCTCTTCCAATAATAGAAGAGAGGTAACCCAGTTGATCATCACTATAAGTGTGTAATTTATCAATATTGCAAATGTGCTGATAACTCTTCTCCTTGAAAGTTTCTGGAATGGAAAACGGTTATCTGTGAGATGTTCATAACACGACGTCCTTGTCTGCAGGTTGCTTTTGAAAAGGTGCTTCACACCGTATTCCACTTGGGAGTTGCATATGAAAACAATGCTCTACTATGACACACCTCGTGTAGTGACCACGGTGTCCAACAGTAACTTGGACAGAGACTTCCCAGGATCCATGGCAACAGCAGTCCTCCTTCAATCATGAAAGAAATTGCAGAGTGGTATATTCACGTTGGAGATGTGTGATAGTTCCTCAAAAATGTTAATACACTCTTGTTAGGTGACCCAGCAATCACACATTCTAGTTTTTAACCAATAAATTGAAAACTTATTTGCACTCAACAACCTGTCCATAGGTATTTATAAAATTGCCTAAATTTGGAAGCAAGCAAGATGTTTTTCAGTAGATGAGGAAAAAATAAACTGTGGCCTAGGTAGACAAAGAAGTATCATTTCATGCCTAAAAGAAATGAGCTTTCAAGCTATGAAAAGACACAGAGAAAATTTAAATGCGTATTACTAAGTAAGTGGATTCAATCTGAAAAGGCTCAGACTGTATGATTGCAATTATATATCATTTTGGAAAAGGCAAAATTATATGACTCACTGGTTGCTAGAGGTTGGGAGGCAAGGAGAGGGGAATAGGTAAAGCATAGTGGATTTTTAGGGCAGTAAAATTATTTTGTATCACACCACAGTGGTAGACCTATGTCATATGCACTTGTAAAAACTCCAGAATATGCAAGACCAAGAGGGAGTCTTAATGTAAAGTCTGGACTTTGGTAAGAATGATGTGTCTGTGTGTATTTATCCATGAAAACCAATATACTGCTCTAGGTAGGATATTGATGGTTGCCGAAGGTGTGCATATGTGCAGACCAGGCTGTATATAAACTATCTATATTTTGGTATACTTTGGTGTCAAACTAATACTGCTAAAAAGTTTATTTTTTTGAAAACAAACTTTTTTGGGGGAAGAGATTTAACTGGAGAAGAGGGTGAGATTTTGTAATTTCAGGGCATTTTTGAAGGTTGAGTAAAGAGGATGAAGATTAGCAAAAGAGGAGGGCAACCCAACTTGTATTCTGAGATACATGGAAGAGTAGACTTGGCTATACAGGTTTGGAATTAGTATTATGTCATCTGCTCTATCATTGTGTAAATCTAAGTCTAAAAAATCAGTTCTGACAATAAAACTTTACCTTTCCTAAATTAATTTAATCCACAGTAAGCCTTATTTTTCTTACATAGCAGAAATTTAATCTAAGTCACTGTGTATCAACTTTGTTTTATACTGAGCTGTGTATTATCTCATTGGGCTATTGGTGTGTGTGTGTGTGTGTGTGTGTGTGTGTGTGTGTGTGTGTGACTTTTTAAAATTGAAATCTTTATTGGTACATTACATATACACATCATGATTGCACTCAACAATGAGAATTTGTATCAGTATGTGACACAACCTAATTCTCATTTTTTCCTCATATCTCTACCCACCGAAGAAACCCCACCCTCTATATACATAAGCTTTGTTTCCTTTCTTTTTTGTTATAATCTCATTATTTTTCTCTTCATTATTTATCCCTTCACCCCATTTCGCTTTGAGCATTTTCTATTTCACACTATATAACATACATTCCAGAACTCATTCACATCTTCATTTTCTCATACCAAAGTGTAAATATTGTGTGATTTTGTTTTGTATTTTCAGTCACTGCTCTCTCCTGTCTTGATTTTGGCCAATCAGCTTCCTACTGTTTGCCGAGTCCTTCTATTTGTCCTTTTCCCGCATTGTCCTGTGGAGCAGTGTGAACTGCCGAGCTGTTTTATACTCTTTGTTCTATACTCATAAAGCAGTCATGGCTTCTGAGTCATTCCTGGTCCATGGGGTTATTCTGGGCTCTTCCCACCTCTCTGGGAATCTGTTTGGAATTCAACCTTGTTTCTCCGAAGTCTGGACTTTTCCACAGCTATTTGTAACTGAAGTCTTTGTCCCATGGTGGGATCTTGGTCTGATAAGGTGGATATTCATGCATCTCCCTTGGAACACACCAGTATCTTAAGTTCTTGTTACTCCTTTACTTCTACTTCTGTATTCCTTTTACCCTTGAAGCTCTGTGGGCTTTAGGTTTTTGACATTGCAAAGCTTCCTTTATGCTTTTCTATGGTCTTAAAGATCACAGATGTGCAAAATATATTTAATGAAATGGAAGAAATTTTAACAAATTAAAAATAGAATGCATTACATACTCATTTAATATGTTTTCACCATTTTTTCCTGTATGGATGAGGAAAGTAAGAGATATGGAGATATAAAATGGGCACAGAATCAAGTATCAGGTCAACTTTCCCTCTTCTGTGTTGCTATAGTCTCACTCAAATTCCAGGGACAAGAGATGAAATACTTTAGCATCAATAATCATAATGGCTAACACTTCTTTTGGGGTTACTTTGCCAGGAACTCCTAAGAAGTATTTATTGATTGTTTCATTAAATCCTCACAAAAACTTGAGGAAATATATTTCCTTCCTTTTACAGATGAGGAAACTGAGTTACAGGGAAGAAAAGTGACATATAGCATGAATGGAAAGAACTGCTCTCTGCTTACTGTTACACTCCACTAAGACAGGTACATATGCAACACATTAGTTCAGGGAAAGTTCTGAAAAACAGCAGCTAAGGTCAAAACCCATCAAAGAGTTCCTGCTAATCATGAGTTTGGGAGTGACTGGCCAGGGGGTAATGGCTAAGTTTCCTTCATTAAGTTGCAGTTATGGTGTAGGCTGGGCATGCAATTGCCTGAGGGCTTAATTCTGCTGCAAAACCGATTTCTAGGTTGGACGCTCGCATCTGTCATCAGCTGGTGCTGGCTCCTGGTAGGATCTTCACTTCTTGGCCTTTGACATGATTATTAGCTTCCAAGGAGAGTGGGGCTGAGGGCAGAAAGATGGCCAGAAACACAATACCTTTAACTAGGAACTGGAGCCTTCAGGAAGTGATTGGGTCCTGAGATGGACTTTGTACAAAGGATTGTGGTCCTGGTAGAAAAGCTACTATTGGCTGCCTCTTCTGGCAATGGGAGATAACAAAGAGAAGTCAACTGTCTGTGACCTACATAAGGAATCTTACCAGAACTCGACCAGGTTGGGACCCTGAGCTCAATCTAGACTTGAAAACTGGGAGAAATATGTGTTAAACCACCCAGGGCATGATAAATCATACAGTAGCCTGCACTGAATAAGACAACTGTCCAAACTAAGAAGGCACACAGTGTTACACCTGCCACCTTAGTTAACTGGTCAATTTCATTTAATTTGTTATAAGTCAGGTACTAAGTCCAGCTCATGTTCAAGAATAGAAAAATTAGTCTCCATCTTTAGAAAGGAGTATAAAAGAATATGTGAGCTTATTTTAAAATCACTAGAATGAGTATTCCATTTTCATTAGAAATGATAATTCAATCAATTTTTATTTCTACCTTGTTCTTTGTAGGCATGATATTGTCACCATAACATAGCTAAAGTAGCTTTGTTGTGAAGAATGTGATACATGAAATTAATTCTGTCCTGTCCATATTTTGTGCTTTTACAGTATAAAACAATAATAGCTATTAATTTTTGAGATAGGATGTCCTGAAATTGTCCAGGCTAGGTATGAATTTGCTATCCTCCTGCCTCAGCCTTTGATGTAATGTGATTATAAACATGTGCCATCACACTTACATCAGGGACAGCTTTGGTGTTTGTTTTATATCCCTTGGTAATAACATTTTCAACTTATAAAGAAAAACAATTTCCTTTTGTATTATTTGTGCCTGTCTATAATGCGTTTCACATTTTCCTGTGTGAGATATTGAGGTCCATCTCTGTGGTGTGTTCATCATCTTGAATTACAGTCGTAGGTGCCTGCTTTGCATAAATGGATTTAAATTCCATCCTTAGACCACTAATGAGTTTTGAGATCTTGGATGCGATAATAGACAGTTTCAATTTCCTCATCTCTAAAGTGGGGTTAATATAATGAATAGGCTATGTGATTATGAGGATGAAATGAGGAAATTGCATGTAAATTGTTTAGTACAGTGCATGATATATAAGTGCACAGTATAGTTTGGAATGTTATTGTTGTTTTTCCTGATTATCTCAGACAAAACTGACATAGCATCTGCCGTTTTTCTTTTCTTTTCAGTAGATAACTAGCAGTGACATATGATCATCAACCTCTTCTTATGGGTGTTGTGATATTTAAAAAGAGACTCCTCTTTGTAAATAAAACTTCAAACCAATCAGCTATTAACCACCTAATTTTCAAGAGCTCAGTTTTCAAACAATATCTGTATTCTCTTAGGATCAAACCAAATGGTTTAATTGATTTCACACCTCCCCCTTAAGGTCAGTTGGTTAATGAGAGTAAAACCTTTCATTGTGGCAGAGTCAAAGGTCAAGTTTCCCTGCTCATTCTAGTTTTCCTGAGAATTTGCTTCCGGTTTCCTCTGTTTACTCTTGTTCTCCAGTAAATCAAATTTTAGATTGCACGCTGTCCTCTCCCATTATGAACACTGTCATTGTTTAACAGTAGCACTGGACTGTTGTGCGGAGTGGAAAATAGTGAAGCTTCTGGCCATTGATGAGGGCAGCATGCAATAGATGTGCTGGGCAAAAGAAGATTGTGTCAGGTAGTGTGGCTTCAGTTTACACAAACCAGGCCAGTACCATGCTTAACATTAGGTTCTTCAGCATACAAATGAGTATTACTGTACAAAAAATGGCTACACACTTTTTCCTTGAAAGCTTTTTTCCCCAGAAAGCATGGTGAGCAAGGAAGAGATTTTTGAAATCTTTCTATTGATTTATTTTGTAGAGATTCCTAATCCTGGATGTGCATCCGAATCACCTATGGAGATTTGAAAGATTCAGACACCAAGGCCTTATTCTGCATTTTACCAAGTCAGAATATTTGAAGGTAGGCAACAGAGTTATGTATATTTTAAATTTCTTTAATTTTAATACACTGCCGTGTTTGAGAATCATCACTGAGCTGAAGCTTTGGTTAAAGACAATACTAGAAGTCTCTTTTAATTTCCCTTTTTTATTCTGTAGAAGCTTACCCAGGAAATTGACATAATATCCAGTGAACACTCAACAAGCTTTGCCATAGCAGGGATTTTTGACAGAACTTCAAAGCCTATCTTAAAGTAAACAAGAAAACTGTAATGAGGATTTCTGTGTTGCTCTAGTTTGAGTAAGAAAAAATTCTTGGAAAATTTATGCTCAGAGAAAATCTAGTAAGTCATGTTTGACGTGCAATGGAGTTGAATTAAGCTGTACTTTTTGGAAAATTGATGAACATTTGTAGTTTTCTCCTTGAGCACAGTTTTATAGACTTCATTGCATGTTGTCAGAAATAAAACAGTATATGATTACATTTTTGATATAATTTAAACTTTCTGTTTAGTCTGTTCTACAAATTAAATAGTCTTGGGTCATTTATTAACCTCAAAGTTTAAAATCTCATAATAACAAAATGATCTCATATTAATATTATCTCACACTGAAAATGTCTTGGGCTAGTTAGTGAGTTTAGCCCACAGCTCTACCCCTGGCTGTCAACCTTATTTTGTTCATCATTCCGTGTCTGTGTCAGCATCTCACACGTAAAAGCTCATTCACTTAAATTCCTCAATAGTACCCATTACCTTTGGCCTGTGACCCTCCTTCTTTTGAACTGATGGAAACATGTGACATGCTTTATTATAATTTTTGAATGTATACTCGCTGTGATTGCCCAGTACTTTGTAAAGCGTGAAGAAACACAGCCAGGTGGAGCTGCGTCCGCCATTTTGCTCCTTTTGGTGCCGCATGTGGTCACATCTCTATGTTGCAACGTTAAGCACCGAGTCTGAAATGTTACTCGGTGTATCGTCATGAGCTGTTCAAGTCACTCAAAACTATCACCATCTCACTCACTCCAAATACCTCCATTACGCATTTTGTACTTGTATTTTTGGTGTCAGGTTACAAATACATTACTCTTGAAAAACATGGGCTTGTGTGAAATACGGTGTAGTAGAGTTTGATGAATGCAAGGTGCATAATGATGAAATTTAAAATTGTTTTTGAATACCTTATTCTTAAAAATAAGTTTTCAATGTAAAATAAGATAGACATTGTCGAGTCACAGAAGTCTGTAATGTTTAATAATTTTAATTGTTTTTTTACATGTTTTATTCTGTTAAATGTCATCTAGAACCTTCACATATGCAGAGATAAACTTTAAATTTGATACTCGAATGACTTAAAAAATAGAAAATGTGTTTTTCTTACTACAGTTAATCATTTAAATAGTACTGACCATTATTCCGTCCTCATAGTACATCAGGAATTCCACTGTTCGCTGTGTGTTTTATCTCATTTCATTCTTACCATCCAGAAAAATAGACACTATATTGTGAATGTGCAAACTGAGGCTTAGGGCCACAATCTTGCTGAAGTCTGGATAACAAAGGGCAGGAAGTGGCTGTGTTTACCCTCTAGTCCCTTGAAGTTAAAGGCCCTGTTCTGATCATGATCTTGAAATGGAAATGCAACTTGCTCAATAGAAAACTTATTGTCTTTCTTATATTATGATTTTTTCTTTATGACGACATGCATAAACACGGCACCGATGATAGGGTAAAGGTTCTAGGGATATTGATAAATGATTGGTTTGCTTTAGTTAAAGAAAATACGGAATTACCAGATGTATGTGATGATGCATTTGTAATGAATATTGTTAGTTATAGAAGTTAAAAAATAATTAATGATTATGCTTAGAATGAACCATTTTACTTCTTCCTCCACTGCAGAACAGTGTGCGAACTATTTACACTAAGGTTTGTTTTATAAATGATGCTTTTCAGAGGACAGAGATTCTCCCTGGCTAAATAGTATATCACCTGTATTTGACGCATACAGGTATACTTTAAGGAAAGCCTATTTGGGTCACCATGGGCTAAGCATCCTGTGCCTCAGAAAAGCATAGCCACGGAAAGGTGAACTAGGACCCTGAGGAGACCCATGTTTTAAATCCATCCTCTCATTCGCTCTTACTTGGTACTCTGCCGGGTTTTTAGTGCTTCTGTAAATGTGTTGTTTCTCTTAGTCCAATTTACTGGCCAGATGCCTATGTCATAAAACCCCCGTCACTACCACCACTCCTGGTACTAATTAGTACCCTGTTTGTCAGCTTCAGCCCAGCGGTGAGGGCGTGAGTGGTTATAAATACTGGGATACCTTTCCACCTGTGAAAGTAGCTCTTGCAAAGAAAAGAAGAAAGAGCAGCAGGCAGGGAGCCTGCATTATTGCCACCTGAACTGTTCCTTTCTCTGGACAATTTCAAGCTTTAACATCTGTTCTGAACACCACATTTATTAAACTAAATAACAAAATACATTCATCTGTATATAATAGTCCTCCCGGGGGATACAGAATGGGATTTCCTTCCTTTTAAAGCAAGTGAAACACAGTTGACAGAATCTCGTGTCTGTTTAATGTCAAGAAAAGCAATCTGAGAAATAGGAAAAGATCTTATTAGGAAAGACTTTTCTCTCTCTTTGACCGTGGCATGACTGTTGCTGGGGATATGCTTATGTGCATCCTCCTACAATTTTTAATTACTGGGTTTAATTGTTGGCAGGTGGGTAAGAGTTCTGTTACATGTAATGCTTAATTGTTTATCCTTTGCTCTTTGTTCGAAATTGAATGCATTTTGGAATGCATTAGTTTCAAAATGAGACTCAAGAGGTCTGTTGTGGTAATGTGTTCTTTTCTCTGCTAGAGGACAAAATAAACTCAGATTATAAAGTTCTAATTCTTGCAAGGTCAAAAACTTTCCTTATAAGTAGAAATCACATAATGGCTAATGAATATATAGGCCATCTCCTTAAGATTTTTTAATAAAAGAAAAAAGTCCTAGGGAAATACATCCATTTTCGGGTACATATAGAGGTCCTTTCTGAAACCAACACAGATGACATCAAAACATATTCCTTCCTCTTCCTTATCACAGTGATAATCTAGACCCTTCCTCTTGTTGGCCTTCTGTGTTTTTTTCTCCTAGTCTCCTAAAGTCTTCACTGAAATGTTGAATATAATTCTTCTCTTCCTAAGACTCCTCCAGCTAATCATTTAGCTGATTACAAAGCTCAAAGAAAGTGGGTTGGCTTTTACAGAGAGGACTGGAAGAATCCAAATAGTCTCAAGGGTTTTAGAGGAATAAATATAAACTGACTGCAAGTTTATAGAGAAAATTGTATCAAAGATATGACTGTGGGTTAGGAATGAGGTTAGAATGTTAGAGCTAGTAAAGGGTAGCCCTTAATAGGAAGGGATAGCTGTGATAAATTTTGGAGAGAAACCCTTATGGAACCTGAACAATAGCATATCTGATAAACAATGAAAGAATCTCCTTGAAAGGATGTAAATGAAGCCCTCAAAGTGAAGGAAACAGAAAAGCAATGTCAGCATTTACTAGGCTGGACCTGCATTGAGGATGTCTGTGGTATGTCTATAGTGATGGTCATGTGTGCAGTAGACACCGTTTCTCGTTGAAACACACGTTGATTGTATGTTGTGGAACAAACATAACCACTAACTCATCTGTTCACTACCTAAAGAACAAATGGAAGCTTGATCCTTTATAAAAACACACCTGTGTTGAGAAATGTAATAAAAATATTGAGTGCTATAAATTGTCACTTTAACAACAACAACAACAAAAAAAAGATCTTTTATTTGGCCAAGTTGAACGCAAAGTGTTGTATTTCATTTGTGATGAACTTCTAACTATGACTTTTATGAACCCAGAGGGGAAATCGAGTTTGTCTGCAGTAAGACAGTTAAAACTCCAATTTGGATTGCCAGCCTATTATATGTGTCTTCTTTTTCTCCTCTTCATCCTGTTTGATTAGTCACAGATGACATTAACATCTTAGATCACCTATCTAGAATTTCCCCATTGTTTAAAACTGACCACCAATTCACATTCTCACATATTTCACCCTGTTTAGCATGAAATTATTTATGCTGGTTCTTTTGGTATCTATTTCCACGTCTTTAAAGAGCATGCATGTATTGCACCTTAGTTTAAGGTAATATTTAGTGCATTTTTGACTAACAGAAGTGGAAATTTTGAATGTTTCACTTATTGTACATTCTCTTTTTTCTTTCCATCATTCTTCTCAAATGTTATGGTATAAATTTGTATAGATGAGTATTAAATATGAAGTAATTATTGTTCAACACTGAGCAGTGTGATATACTTTGAAAATCTAATTGACAGCACCTACATTCAAAAGGTGGAGATTTAATCGAAGTATATATTACGTGATTGTCACAATCAGATTAACAAATTTCATCCTATCACCCATCTCATGCCTTATCATGCCAGGACCTGTTATTTTATAACAGCCTCTTTGTACCACTTGGTCAGTTTCCTTTCTTCCCCCAACTTGAGGTAACCGCTCTTGTAGGCTCAGCTTCTGAGTTTGACTTTTTGTTTCACATATAAATGAGGTCATATGGTTTTTGCCTTTCTATTTAGCTTAGCATAATGTCCTCCTGCTTCACTCCTGTTATTGCACTTGGATAAAGTTCCTCATTTCTCTAAAGTTCAATGGTAGGTCCAGTGTGTGTGCGAGTGTATGTGTCTCCATTTATCTGCCAGAAGATGCTGAGATGGCTATCTTGGCTTTGTGAAGAATACTGCAATGAATAGGACAGCAGGGATATCTCTTCAAGGTGCCAATGTCATTTCTTTGCATATATACTAATTACACATTTTATTCAAAAGTGGAGAGATGTGTTCTGGGAGTATTTAATGAACAGCATTCTCAACTAAATACGTTTGAAAACTGGGTCGCAGGAATTGTTCCTCAAAACTCAGAAGGCAGTATTCTACTAAATTTAACTTTCATTATTTCTTTAAAGATATCCAAAACTCTTTTAATATTTGATCCTTATTAATTGTTTCTTCCTCTCTCAGGAAGGTGTGGAGTCTTGTTTTCATTGATTGTGTTCTGAGATTTCACAGTGGAATGTTTATTAAGCCGGGCATTTGGAAGGTTCACCCAATTAATTCATATTCTTCAGTTTTGGGGAAATTATTTAATTGTTTCTTTAAAGTCTTTCTACTTGTACTATCTTTTTTGGAATTTCTTCTATATGAATTATTATTTTACTTTCACTTCTTTTCTGGAAGTAACCTAAGTAAGTAACTGAGGCTCCAGTTCTTGCTTTCTGTGAGTTCTGCATGTGCTTCTTTTCTTTCCCTGTGACTAGCTCATAATTTTTTCACAGCACTAGCCCCCTTTGAAATAGTTATTTTGTGTCAGTTTGGCCTACTTTCTGTATATTATTCTTAGGAATTTAATAAAGTAAAGAAAAAAATTTAAAAACTAGGAGATGCCACTAAACCTTGGTCTAGCTCTCATTATATAATATCTACCTAATCTCAAACTTTTACTCTCTCTATACATATTTTATACATTTTTATGTACAATATTTGTTGGAGTAGCATTAAAAAGAAACGTGAGTTGGACTCACATTTCAAATGTGAAAAAGCTAAGAAATTCAGTTTAATTCTTTTAACATACAGACCCAAATATACTGAAATGATAATTGCCAACAGCTCAGGAAAATAGTTTAAATCTTAAACATTGCGGCATAAAAAATGCCTCTGGTCCACACAAATCAATAATAAAATATTTTTGAAATGTGATTTGATTTAATGAATGCCAACAAGAGTATACTCCTTGTATTTGATTGAAAAAAAAGTTTGATAGAGGTGAACAGCATAAGGAACTTTTTTCTCTTTTTTATTTGTGGCACTAAAAAGATTTTTCACACATTGAAACTCCTGCCAATGTTATAAATTATGGCATATACACATGAGAGTTGTATTCAGTACTTACAAGGAAAAGAAAAATGTACAAACATCTTTAAAATATCAAATTAATCCACCAGGCCTTCTTCATTTTATCTTAAACACATAGAAAATGTCATTAAATGTTACCTAAAGTTATCATCTGCATGGTTATTTTGGAGAAAATCATGTGAGTAGTTAAAACAAGACTTTGCCTATTTTGTTTCCAAGACCTTTTTCTGTAATGGATGCCCTCATTAAATAGTGCACACATGTGTGTGTGGGGGGGGGGATGGATGTCTGGGTAGGTGTGTGGTATGTATGTGTGAATCAATCTGTGAGACAGTGGAGTCTATTCAAAGACATAAAAGTAACAAATTTCTAGGATTTGATGACAAATCTTCCTGGAAACTCTAGATACTAGTATTCAAGAATTTCTGTTAGCATTTTAGAATTCTGAGCCAATATACTTACACAGAAACGTGATCTCCGTGTTTTGTTCTCTGTAGCCCTGTCTTTGTTCTACTTGGCTAAATACAGACAGATACTGTGAGTGAACCAGAGAGGCAGAGATTCTTTTGTTTGTTTGATGTTTTTTGCTTATAGTAACACCACTATGAGAGAATCTTAGCTTCTTTAAAAAAATTATAAAGTTTTTATTATTCAGTAATGCCTTTTTATGCAATGAATGGGATTATTTTCTTTGTAGTTAGGATTACTGAAAAAATTTGAGGAACAATACTTTGGGTAAGGTGGGGGAAAAGCAAACAAAATGATAATTACCTTAGTCTTCTCTAAGGGCTCAGTTATCTAGCACATCTTCTATTTGGATCACAATAATTAGGAAAGAAATAAGTAAATCTCATTGGTTTCTATATGTATACATGGCCAATGCTGAAGAAATGTTATTTATTTTTGCACATATACACTCACACATACACACACCTCACAATATAATTTACCTCTAGCTCATTCCCTACCTTATGCACAAGCTCTCTCTAGTACTGTATATTCTTTTTTTTTTTTTTTAATTATCTTTATTGGTACATTAAATATACACATCATGATTAGCACTGTATATTCTAAGTAAATATTCGATTACTGAAGTATAAATTATTCTTGGATTATAAAAAAAATCATAATAACGATCATGCCCTCTTAATCAGTGAAGTTAGCTTATTATACTGTTTGCCTCCAAATTATTTTTTATTAAAACTAACCTCACTCTGTAGTTTTCCTGACCTCCTTGTGGCTTGAGTCTCTCTGTTTCCTTCCTCTCTCTCTCTTTCTCTTCCTCTATGTATATTTGACTCTGTGTCTCTGTCTCTCTCTCTGACTCTGTCTCTGTGTGTCTTTGTTTATTTCTGTCTGTCTGTCTCTCTGTCTCTCATGAGATTTCTGGATTTGATGTGTTATTTGAACTCTAGCCCCCTTTCTTTTCTCATATTTCTCACCTATAACCATGTCTCCTTATCCATGGAAATGTATTCCAGGACCACTAGTGTGTACCTGAAACTCAGACAGCCCATATATGCTTTACCTTCCCACCACACTGCTCACCTGTAATAAAGATCAATGTATAAATTAACAATGGGAAGAAATGAACAGCAATAATTAATAATAAAGTATAACTACAACAACAATGTAATAAAATGTTATTTAAAACTTATGAATCGATGGTTTGGGGAACTGTCCTTTTAATACTTTTGGACTTTAGTTGACAACAGGTGACTGAAACTGTAGAGGGCAGAATTCTGGATTACAGGGGACTGCTGTGTACTGTGTCCCCTAGAAACCCTGAATGTCGCCTTTTGTTATAGCTGCTCTATTGCTGAGCCTTTTTCTTTTCCCTTGACCATTGGTAGATCACGTCCCATGCATATCAAAGCAGCTACACGGTCAGTGCATGTTTGGATTTCATGTAAACATTGTCTCAACACACAGTAGGCATTCCATAGGTGCTCACAAAATTGCTGTAAACACACCCTAATCAGATGGCATTCTATAAGTCCTAGAAAATTAATGCTTCTTTGAAGAGGCCTGATTTATACGCAGATAGTCAATTAGACAAGAGAGAAGTGAGCTTATTAATCTTTCTATCAATGTATAGTTAATTTTGATGATGGCCATTTATCACTCGCTGCTGTTTGGAAGGTAATACCACACCTGTCTCTCTCCTTGGGAAGTGAGGCCCTCCTGCAAGCTGAACAAAAAGACTTCAAATGATAGCCAGCAATTGTTTATGTTTCAGGGCAAGTTCCTGTACTATTTCATCCATTTGTAAAGTTTACTGCACTCTGGGGAGAAAAGACAGTCATTCCCGTGGCACTGTGATATCACCATGCTCTGCTTCGAAGCCTTTCCCATCTTCATTGGCCAGGCTCCTCCATCTCCTCTGTCATTATTCCTTCCGACAGGACATGAGTCCTTTTTGGGCCGGGAATGTCATTGGCGGCCTTCTTATAATCATAGCCCTCTCAACTGTCTCGTCCCTTTCACCTGTATCCTTGTATTTGTAACCCAGACTCTTGTACTGGTCTCATCCCTGACCAGTTTGTCCTTTTCTTTAATCCCCTAGGCTATAGAGTATCTATAGGGGTCCTTGGAATGTGTTAACTTGACTAGTGTAGTATCTAATGTATTTTTAAATTCGCTACAAGAAGGAAAGGTTTTTACTTATTCATTTCCTAGTAACTATTGTTGTAAATTTTGGATTGCTTCAGAGCTTCAGCCTCACACCAGCCATTCTGATCTCATCAGATAATCTTTCTGTTTTCTCAGAGAGTACAGAGGGTGTAAATCTCATCATGACCCCGACATTGCTGAGTTTGTTCTCCTTTGTAGTCAAAAGTTCCCTTTATTAGACTGATGTCTGCACCGTGTTTCCTTTCTTTATTTGGTGAAGATATGTCTCCCTCTTTCCGAAGTTGGCTGCAATCCGTTTCCTCAAAGCCTCTGTTTACTCATTATTTTCCTGATTCAAAGCACTTCTCGTGTTTCCGCTTCCCAACTTTTCTTACCTGTGGCCCAAAAATACAGTTTTGACTTCCCTTTTATTGCTACCAAACTTTTAGGCTCAGAATTAGCAGCCACCTTCTCTTTGTAATCACGTAGTCTGACTTTCCACCATTACTTACTGAACTTTGCCAGTAAGTTTGAATCTCTTGAAATCCTCTGTTTCAATTTTCATATAAGATGTTAAATATCAAATGCAAGTGTTTTCTCCTTTTATGTTGTATAGACACTGGCCTTGTTTTCCATCTTGTCTTTAACATTCTTTTTCCCTTGGTTACATCCCCCAAATGGTGGTTTTCTTAGTGGTAGATGCTTCTTAAAATTCCCTTTCCCCTTTCTACTTTATTTTCACTATTAGTCAGGGTTGGAAACCTCATACACTACTGTGCAAATGATGTGTTCACTTGTGGCCTTAGGTATCTGCACTCTGGTTGAAAATGAGCATAAGCTTTCTACATCACCGCCTCGCATCCAAGAGTAACAGTTCGGCCTCGCTTACCTTTCCTGTCTCAGCTGCTGTCATGTTCCGAACAGGACCCTATGCTCCAACCAAACTTATTCTCTCACTTTACTGAAATAGTTCCCAGGATTAAAATACTTTTCTTTCTTTACATCATCTAAAATATCTATGATTGGGAAAGTTACTTTTGGAAGCTATCACAAAGCTTTTGCTAAAACTTCCGAGCATCTGTGATGAACTGAAAAATTAACTCTATCCTGCTCACTTAGGAAGATCTTTCTTTCATGGGAGAGATAATATTCATTAATTTTCAGAGGAGGTAGATGTCCACGGGGAATCAGGGTATGTTAATGAGTACCTAGAGGGAGACAGTGAGCTGGACTTAGTGATCATATAAAAGCAAAGACAGCGTGTGTGCAGAAGGATATCTCCCAGAATGTGTGTTGGGGCAGTATGCTTAGCTTTAGTTCATACCTGAAAGCTTTAACTAGTTTCAATAGAGCAACCTTTTAAAAACTTAATTGAAACACTTTTAATTGTGACAACTGAGGAGATGTTTTACTTGTGTTCTTAAAATCATAGCAAGCTCATTTCCCCCTCAAATAAGTGACACTTTTGGCTTAAAAGGTGAAGTTTAATTATTTTTTACAATGTAGTACCTCTCACCCAATTTTAGGATAGGGGGAAAATTCATGTTAGGTGACTTTATAATTACTTTGTGAGTTACTAAGTTAACCAAAATCATACATATTGCTATTTGAAGATTTGCAAAGAGAATCATCTATGCTAAAAGAAAATACATTACATACACCTTCACTCTGATTGCTTGATGAAAACACAAATAAACGTAGAATCTTTCTGTGAAAATAGCATCTGGTATAAGTGCTTCCTTAAAAAAAAATTGAAGATCCATTTTCCTCTATATGGAATTCTTTTGGTCACTAAGTCCTTCCCCCTTAACCCAGGTACCATTTCTTTGACATTAAGGATCTAATGAAGCATTTCTAGTATATCTGAAAAATCTTTGAAATTACTATTTCAAAGTATTTTCCTGGGGGAAAAATCCTAAGAAATGAATAAAAAAGTGGTTCTAGCCTGTGAAATTTCTAAATGTACACAAGGGGGAGATTAAAAAATGGTTTTTCAGTTACATTCACTATTCTCTTTTGTCCACTTAGACAGCTGAGAATACATCTCTCCATTCTGCTCACAGAAAATGTCATTCTCTACCAGTCACTTGCAGCACAGGCAAAGCGAGCAAGCTACTAATCTACTGTGTGGTATATTGGAGCAATTCTATTGCCACTTGACGTATAATACTTAGCACTGTGCATTTCCAAAGTGTTTTGTCAAGTATTATTATAATTAGGTAATTTAATTGATAATCTATGAGTTAATGTAGTATGAGAATGAAAAGAAAGTTATTTCTATGATAACTAATTAAAATGCTCTGGAAACTTTTGGTAAAGGTGAGCTGCCACAAGTAGTATTTGCTGTCAAATAGGGTATAAGTAAGCCACGTATAAACAGCTGGGGAAAAACATTATTAGAATGTAGATTTGTTTTTCTGAAGCATTTAAAAATATTTTCTAGGGGCCGGGGAGTTAGCTCAGTGGTTCCGGCGCCTGTCTTGCAAGCGCAAGGACCCGGGTTCGATTCCCCGGTAACCACATAACGATACTGGGTGTGGAGACCCACAGCCAGCAGCAACCAGTACCACATACCACAGTGCCGGGCGTGGTGGCTCACGCCTGTAATCCCAGCACTCGGGAGGCAGAGGCAGGAGGAT
>PVIR01025389.1:0-25969 GCA_004026965.1 Petromus typicus | reverse complement strand
TCTCAGCACGGGCTGCGGTGCCGTCTAGAGTGACGGAGAGGAAGACCTGCTCCACACGCTCACGGGGCCGCACCTGTGGAGCTGAGGTTGGCTGTGAGCTCAGTGACACCCACGGTGTCAGGGGTCTCTGGACACATGTAAACAAGGTTGTACATCGATCAGAGATGGCCGCTGTGGTGCAGCCCTGAGGTTCCTCCTACTTCCCCAGGAGTAGTGGTTCCGGGTTGGCTGATTCGGTGTCAGTGGCAACGCTGTCGAACATAGCTTGCTCCAGTGACAAGCGCAGACTGAGTCTGATACTGTGCCCCCTTGGAGTGGCAGCGCCCTCAGTTCCAGGTGTGGGAATGAGTGGCAGACAGCAAATGCTGTTTGTTTGCTGGTTGGTTGGTTTGTTTTGGGAATCAAGCCCAGTGCTTTGTGCATGCTTGGTAAGCACTCTGCCACTGAGCTGAATCCCTAGCCCAGCAAATGCTTTTTGTGGAGTTTTGTTTTGTTTTTTTTGTTTTTTGAGACAGTCTCACTTGTGGTTCAGGCTGGCGCTGTGGTAGCCTAGATTGGCCTTGAACTCATGGAGATCCTCCTGCCTCTGCCTCCCAAATGCTGAGATTATAGGCGTGAGCCACCACTTCACACACTTGTGCCTTTTTTTTTTTGAGACAGGGTCTCACTTTGTGGTTCAGGCTGGCCCTGAGCTCAGCCTCAGACTCACATCACAGCAATCCTCCTGCCTCTGCCTCCTGAGGGCTGGGATTACAGGCGTAGCCACCACGCCCCGCACTGTGGAATGTGGTACTGACTGCTGCTGGGTGTGAGTCTCCATGCCCAGTACTGTATGTGGTTACTGGGGATCGAACCCGGGTCCTTACAATTGCAAGACAGGCACCGGAACCACTGAGCTAACTCCCTGGCCCCTGCAAATGCTTTTTGATAGCTATTTATTTCTTTTCAATTTCACTTTCAAGGTTATTCCTTTTAAAAAATTCTTTTGATTATCTTTTTGTCCTTTTGTTTTGTTTTTGCAGTGATTAAATTTAGACCTTGCTCATGCCAGCAAGTGCTCTACCACTGAGCTACATCCTCATATCTTTCTGGTTTTAGCCAAATTAAATAATCTGGTTCCTGGGAGGCCCCACCTGATTCAGTACTTTGTTTCCAGCAAGTGGCCAACATGATGATCCGGATGAAGAGAGAGTTTACAGGAAGCCAGAATTCGATATTTCCCATTTTTGATAACCTCTTGTTGCTTGATCGCAATGTGGATTTGTTAACACCTCTGGCTACTCAGCTCACATATGAAGGACTCATTGATGAGATCTATGGCATCCAGAACAGTGAGTAAAGTGACATTTGTCTTTACTGGTAGACAATTTGACAGAAATGTGCTTTATGTAGAAGATTTATTTGAACTTGAAGACAAAACTTCTAGTGATGATTTGAAAAGTGGATTAATATAAACCCTTTGGAAGCAGTCTGGCAATGTGTAAACATTAACTCTTGGTTCCAAGAAAATTCAAAGTCTGAGGATGTCCCTTGAATTATTCACCCAGGCTGGGGATTTAGCTCAGTGGTTCCAGCACCTGCCTGACAAGTGCAAGGTCCTGAGTTCGATACCTGGTACCACAGACCACAGTGGTGGGCATGGTGGCTCACGCCTGCAATCTCAGCACTCGGGAGGCAGAGGCAGGAGGATTGCTGTGAGTTTGAGGCTAGCTGGGCTACATAGTAAGTTCAGGGCCAGCCTAACTACAAAAAAAAAAAGAAATACCAAATAGGAATATCTAAAAGTGGAAAAATAACTGAATGAGGAATGATCAAATGATGCCTCTTGTATTGTTTTTGAAATATTTTAAAAATTCGTTCACTGATAGTGAGCATCTCGAACACAAAGTATTCCTTTCTGTGAGCTTCATCTCCTACGCTTTATAAACACTTTATTTTGGGGCAAGATCTTGCTAAGTTGCCCAGGCTGGCTTCTTAATTTAAGACCCTCCTGCCTCACCCTCTCTGATTATAGGAAAATACCCCTGACCTCAACTAAAGTGTCATTTCTGCCAGGCATGGTGCCCCATCCCTGTAGTCCCAGCAGAGGCAGGATTGCTGTGAGCTCGAGGTTCGCCTGGGCTACATACTGAGCTCAGGGCTGGCCTGAACTACAAAAGTGAGACCCTGTCTCAAAAAAAAAAAAGTCATTTCTTTGTTTTGTTTTTCTGAGACAAAGTCTCACTAATTAGTTCAGGCTGACTTCAACTCACTACACAGCCTGTGTTGGCCTTCAACTCTTGGAAATCCTCCTGCCTCATCCTCTGTACGTACTGGAGTTACAAGTGTGTGCTCCCATGCCCAGCCTTCGGAATTACCTTTCAAACTATTTTGGACTGCAACCTGAAGTAGTGTATTTGTACCACCACCCAGTGCTTACACACACACACACACACACACACACACACACACACACAGACACGTATGTACATATGTATGTGTATGCACACAACCAAAACAAGTTTTATTCAGAACAGCCAGAAGGCCGCTGGCGTCCCCCGTCACGTGCTGCACTCTGGCGTTTTGTGTCGCTTGCTGCCGCTGCCTGGTCTCAGTGCTTCCTGCTGCCCACCAGCTTGATTCCATGATGTACTAATGGGATGTGATGGACAGTTTGAAAGCCACTGCAGTGCCAGGTGTGGTGGTGCATGCCTTGATCCCAGCCCTGGGGAGGCTGAGGCAAGACGATTGCTATGAGTTTGAGGCCAGTTTGGGCTAACATAGTGAGTTCAAGGCGGAACTACACACCAAGACATTGTCTCAGAAGAACACCCCCCAAAAAACCAAAAAAAAAAAAAAAAAAAAAATAAGGTCACTAGAAGACAGTGAGGAAGCTCTTTAATAGATCTGAGTGGAAAGCTGACCTCATCCCTAAACTTAGGAAGAGGTCGCTGCTGCTCCAGAGAAAACTGGAACCATGATTTCCGTTGCACAGAGTCGCTGCTTCCTGTGCTTACATTATGGCAAATGAGAACTCAGCGGTATGCTATTCTCTTGTACAGCTGCCTCCCGTTCTCTGCTGCATGGAAGTTGAGTTTTGTGCCATGGCGCTTGATTATTGGTTCTTCCAGTAGTGTACCCTGACGTGAGGCCCCTTGCCCTTTGCAGGCTATGTGAAGTTACCCCCGGAGAAGTTTGCGCCCAAGAAGCAGGGAGATGGTGGGAAGGAGCTGCCCACGGAGGCGAAGAAGCTGCAGCTCAACTCCGCAGAGGAGCTCTACGCCGAGATCCGGGACAAGAACTTCAATGCCGTGGGCTCTGTGCTCAGCAAGAAGGCGAAGATCATCTCTGCAGCCTTCGAGGTGAGACACGTGTCGGTCGTCACTGTCCTGGCCTCAGTGTCCAGCCCAAGGAGAACAGGACAGGCTCTGGGGGGGCTTCAGTGCTACCACACCCCTCCCACCCTCAGCAGCTGCACGTTTCAAGAGGACCCAGAGCTTTCTTTTAAAACCTTTTCCCAGGCCTGGGCATAGTGGCACATGCCCATGAACCCAGCCCTGGGGAGGCTGAGGCAGGAGTATCTCTTCGAGTTCTAGGCCAGACTGGGCTTCGTAGTAAGTTCAAGGCCACCTTGAACTACATAGGGAGATCCTGTCTCAAAAAAACAAAACTACTGTTTCCCAAACCTGCAGTAGAATTTAAGTTTTCTCACGTTTTTACTGGTTTTGTTAAGTTTTCTCCTTTTTCAGGGGACGCAGGAGCCCCAAAATGTTTGTGATTAATAAGCTTTTCTCCTCAGTGCTGTCACTGCCTCCTGCCTCTAAGTTGCCCGCTTCTCTCAAAAGGAAGCCAGCCGTCCTAAGAATAAAACCTCCTCAGTAATAGAACTTGGAGCTCCTGATGCGTCTCCAGTGCCCACGAGCAGGTGCCGGGGATGGTGAGCTTCAGGCCCACCCAGCCTCTGAGCGCCGGGCGTGGCGCCTTCTTGTCACTTCTGGTCTCCTTTTTCCTGCCCCCTGGCGCATTCATGTTGAGCTCCTCTTCCGAACATGGGGATTAGTGCGCTGATAACCTCTGAGTAATTAGACTTGAGAGATGCGACTTAGAGGTTTTCGAAAACTCATCTTTTTGGAGTATGTGTGCCATTCCAGGTTTGTACTTTCCGTAGGAATTAGATTTATTAAGTGATATTCAGATTTCTGGTGATGCTTTCAGTGGAGACTAGTTTGCCCTAAATATGTCCTTGTAGCTCAGCGAGGCCCGCCCTGTTGACAGGCTGTGCTCGGGGCTGAGGCTTGGCGGCGGCATTCCCTGGCTCTGTTTCTGCCACGTCAGAATTGTTTTGCTGGTTGTGGTCTCTTCTGCACATGACCTAATTTTTTCATCTCTGTTTTTGGTTTTTGAGAGAGAATTTCAATATGTAGTTGAGACTGACCTTGAACTCACTGTGTAGCTCAGGTTGGCCTCAATTCATTGCCATCCTAGCTCAGCATCGTGAGTACTAAAGTTTACTCAGAAATTTGTCAGATTTCCCTACCTGCCCCCGACACTAATGGTCAGATGCTGGCAAAATCCCAGGTGCTGTGTGTGAGCTGCTGCGCAGGAAAGAGGATCAAGCATTCACTCTCTAGAGAAGCACAAGGGTGGGAAGAACACCAGGACTCCTGCTGGATGTATCTATTTTTCTGTTATTCGGTTAAATGTTGGAGTTAGGTTGGCCTGATTTTATGCATTCCGTTCTTTCCTTCACATCATTGTAAGTGGAACATCCCTGAACTAGCTGCCCTGCTCACGAGCTGCCGTCTGCCCCTTGCAGGAGAGGCACAACGCCAAGACAGTGGGGGAGATCAAGCAGTTCGTGTCCCAGCTGCCGCACATGCAGGCAGCCAGAGGCTCGCTCGCAAACCACACCTCGATTGCGGAGCTGATCAAAGATGTGACCAGTGAGTACCACGGGCCGCTCGGGGTGCTTTTGCCTTCTGAGTGCCGTAGTCTCCAGGGTGCGTCCCTGAAGAGTGCTTCCCTGTGGTTCACTCATTTTTGTTTGTTTGGTTTTTGGTTTTTGAGACAAAGTCTTGCTATGTAGTCCAGGCTGGCCTTGAACTCAGTAGGTAGCGCAGGCTGGCCTTGAACTTGTGGCCATCCTCTTGCCTTAGCTTCCCAAGTGGTGGGATCACAGGTGTGCACCACCATACCTGACCTGATTAATTCATTTTATGATTAATTAGGTGACAAAATATTTGGAATATAGAGAAAAAATTTATCCCTAGATTGTCCTCATCATGGGCTACGGATGTAACTCAGTGGCACAGCATCTGCCTGATACGCACAAGGTCCTGAGTTTAATTACTAGTACCAAAAAGATTGTTCTCATCATAAGATAGTTTTGTTTTTTTTTTTTTGAGATAGGGTCTCACTTTTGTAGTTCAGGCTGTCCCTGAGCTCCTCTCTGAACTCACAGCAATCCTTTCGCTTCTGCCTCCCAAGTGCTGGGATTACAAGTGTGACCTACCACACCCAGCATTGTTGTATATGGTTACCAGGATTGGACTGGGCCATTGTGCTTGCAAGACAGGCACCAGAACCACTGAGCTAAATCCCTGGCCCAGACAGTCAGAATTTTAATCTAGTTTTTTTTCCCCCTCTTATTGTGAGGAGCTAATTAGAACAATATGATATTTCAGTATTTCCGATTTTCCCTTGAAAATTTTCTACAGAATTGATAGCCTAATTTGAGTATTTTGGAGAAGTTCACAATTATATTGAATATAACTTTGTCTATCAAAACACAAGGCTACAAAAGCCAAGTAGGAGGTTGTTCATTATCCAGTTTTATGGAGTATACTTTGAATGTTAAATAAAACCCAATGTAGGAACACCTAGGGTGATGGATGGCTTCAGTGACCCTGCACTCTGGATGCTGAAGCAGGATTGCTTCAAGTTTGAGAGTACGAGGTCAGCCTGAGGACATAGTGAGACCCTATCTCAAAAAAACAAAAACAAGCCGGGCGTGGTGGCTCACGCCTGTCATCCCAGCACTCCAGAGGCAGAGGCAGAGGCAGAGGCAGGAGGATTGCGGTGATGTGAGTTGGAGCCTGAGCTCAGGGTCAGCCTGAACCACAAAGTGAGACCCTGTCTCAAAAAAAAAAATAAATAAATAAAATAAAAATTCCACCATCCATATTTAAATCCTAGGACTCCAACAGAATACCCTGGTCAGCTATGTCTGAATGTCACTTAGGATTTCAGAGATCTAGGGTTTTCCGTGTTAGATGAGTCTCTTTGGGTGATGATTGGAACTCAGGCTTGCTTTTCGTTTTTGCATGTTTTGTTTCTTAATCTTGCTTCACAGTTGAAAAAAAGAACACACTCTTCAATTAACATTTACTGAGTTTCTAAGTTGCAAATTTGCTAATTCTTTTTTAGCTTCTGAAGACTTCTTTGATAAATTAACAGTGGAGCAGGAGTTTATGTCTGGAATAGACACTGATAAGGTGCGTGGACAGTAAAACCACTGACAAATAGTGGAAAGCTTACCAGATGAGTGAGTGACAGCCAGGTCGACAGTTGTTGTGATTTCTATATCTTGCCTAAATATTTCAGGAACAAATGCAAACTGAAAATATGAATTTTATCAAAGAATAGGTGCTTAACATTCTATTACATATGACCCTTCTGTAGTACATGATGAGATAGGTTCCTTGAAATCAAAGATTTTTAAGCACTCTGATAGATACATTAAGGTCTTTGCTTTTGGGGCTGGGAATGAGCTCATTGGTAGAGAGCTTCCCTAGCATGTATAAAGCCCTAGATTCAATCCCCAGCACTGCCAAAAACAACAAAATTAACATTGCTTTTTATTTATATCTTTAAATATTTAGCTCTAAAAAATATTTTGCTTTATTAAATTTTAATTAAATATATGAAAAATCCTCATCTTGTAAAAATGTTCCCAGTACCCTCCTCTAGATAAGTCACTGCTATTCTCGAGATAGACGGGGCCCCAGAAGCAGCAGGCATTTGGCAGCCTCTCTCATGGGTGTCCACAGAGGCAGATGTCTCGGAGCAGGCGCTGCGATGGCTGATGTCCTTGCTGCTGTGCCCCGTCGGCTGGTCTGACAGCTGGTGTGTTTTGTGGTAGCCAGGCTGTGTGCCGGGCCATGAGCCACCCGGCACGGGCTGGAAGTGAGAGAACAGGGGCCAGGCCCAGGAGAAGAGCAGCCTCACGGTCTTTAAGTCATTGAAGAAGGTAATCTAGGTATATACTTTGTTTCTAGGTCAACAACTACATTGAGGATTGTATTGCGCAGAAGCACCCGCTGATCAAAGTGTTAAGGCTGGTTTGCCTGCAGTCCGTGTGCAATAGTGGACTCAAACAGAAAGTTCTGGATTATTACAAAAGGGAAATTCTCCAGGTAATATATTTTAAAACGTTTTAGTTTGCCAAAAGAGAAACATCTTTTTAAAGAGTATTCCACAGAGCTACTGTTTTTTCTTACCACCACTGTCCTTTACATGCTCCAGCACTTAAAGGAGTTGTTCTCTGTCCGTTTATTGTTCGAGTGTACAATAATAGTGATGAGCAGTTACTGCACATTTGCTCTGTGCAGGGCCACAGTGGAAGAGCTTTAATTCTGTGCAGTTAATACTCAGAATGACTCTTTGTCTTGGCTGCTGTTTTCTTCATTTTATAGACGAAAATCTGAGCCATAGACTGATGATGTAACTCCCAAGGTCAAAGCTCCTAGGTGCCGTAGCCAGCACCAGAATCCAGCCACTTAGACTCATCTCCTTAATTAGTTAAATAATGAAGACAGAACTTTCTATGAACTTCTGACAACAATTGCGTAGTAAACTTAAATCTGTTATTTTATCATAAGGAAAATCCCTTTGCTATTTTAAAAATTCTCCTGTTGGAAAATTTCTCAGGCAGTATTTGCTATTACCAATCACTGACAGGAACTATATTACTGTTAAAATTAAGTGTTTATGAACTTATTCTGCTTTTGTTGTTTTGTTTTTCTTTTGTACCAAAAATTGAACCCAGGACCTTTGCACTGAGCTTTTTCTTTTTTTCTTTTTATAGTCTTATTAAGTTGCTTGTCCAAGCTGTGTTTGGACTTCTGTTATTTTTTCCCTTTTAAGAGGAGGAAAGAGTCATGGAGAGATAGCTCCTATGGGTCAGCAGGGGTCCCAGAAGTGGATTGCCTATCTTTTTTAAGTTACACACGTAATATGCATTCTCATACTATACCAACAGTGCAGAAGCATAGGCAGCCAAATGCAGGCATCTCCCAGCTCTGAACGCGCGTCAGCTTTCCTCCCCAGGTGTGACTCTTTACAAAAATTCAGTTTGTCAGGCTGGGGTGCTGCATCTGCCTGGCAGATGTGAGTTCCTGAGTTCAATTATTAGTACAAAAAAAAAAAAAAATTGGTTTGTTTTCTTTCAGTCTCTCAACTTTGAGTGTGTATCCACAGTGCTTATGTGCCTCTGAGTGAGACTGGCCAGGGCCAGCTCTGCTGTCCCTGTGTGCTGCTGGGCAAGTTATTAAACATCTCTATCAAATGGAGATGGTAGGCACACCTATCTCTTAGATCATTAAATAGGAAGTACTTAGACCAGAACTGTACTCAGTCGTATGAAGTATTGAGTAAGCTAGGTGTGCTGGTGCCCTCCTGTGATCCGAGCACTCAAGAGGCTGAGGCAGGAGGATTGCCAGTTGTGAGCTGAGGGGCAGCCTGGGCTCCACAGTGAGTTCAAAGCCAGGCTAAACTATATAGCCAGACCCCGCCTTAAAACAAACAAAAACTCTCCTGCTATCCATAATACTTTATAATCATTTTGTCCTTGAGCACATATCCAGATCTTTCTTATCAGGATATAAAGAGAAGCCTCTTTTTTTTTCCCCCTCTCTCTTTTGTGGTACTGGGAGTTGAATTTAGGACCTTGTGCTTGCTATGTAGGTGTGGCACACTGAGCTACATCTCTGGCCCTTCATTCTTTTTCATAATAATCACATTGCATATGTAAGTATGTTATGCTTTATTTGATGCTGTTTGTTCTCAATAATTTTGATTGTAAACATTTTAAACCCCACTTTGAGATAACAAGTTGGATCACCAGTTGTGGGCACATAATTTTAGCAGGTCTCGTCCCCTGCTCTGTCCCTGTCCTCATCCATGGTCTTTGCTGAACCTTTGTAACCCCCAAAGCAGGAACCAGATTAACTTGTTAAAAGTGCTCTTTTTCTAGGGCCGGGGAGTTAGCTCAGTGGTTCCGGCGCCTGTCTTGCAGGCGCAAGGACCTGGGTTCGATTCCCCGGTAACCACATAACAATACTGGGTGTGGAGACTCACACCCAGCAGCAACCAGTACCACATACCACAGTGCCGGGCGTGGTGGCTCACGCCTGTAATCCCAGCACTCGGGAGGCAGAGGCAGGAGGATTGTGATGTGAGTTTGAGGCTGAGCTCGGGGCAGCCTGAACCACAAAGTGAGACCCTGTCTCAAAAAACCTAAAAAAAAAAAAAAAAATTAAAAAAAAAAAAAGTGCTCTTTTTCTAAAAATAATTTTTATTTCAATGTAATACAAGTAGATAATAACGAAGAATGTTTTAAAACACTCTTCTATGAAAAAATAAGGCAAAATTTCATAACAAAATTAAGGAATAATAATAATGCACTGTCTACCATAAGCTTAAGAGAATGGCCAAAAAGTTAGAGTACAAATCATAGACAAAAAACATTCGTATGAAAAAGAAATAAGTAGATAAGAGCAGAAAACTTTCTTTCCAGTGAACAAAAATGTCTGGGAATGTAGCTCATTGGCACTATGCCTGCCTTGCAACTGCCGGGTTGTGAGCTCAATCCCCGGTACCACACACACACAAAAAAACTAAAATAAGAGCATTGGGGCTGGGGATTTGGCGCAGTGGTTCCAGCGCCTTTCTTGCAAGTGCAAGGACCTGGGTTTGATCCTCGGTAACCACATACAATACTGGGTGTGGAGACTTACGCCCAGCAGCAGTCAGTACCACATACCACAGTGCTGGGCGTGGTGGCTCACGCCTGTCATCCCAGCACTCGGGAGGCAGAGGCAGGAGGATTGTGATGTGAGTTTGAGGCTGAGCTGAGGGCCAGCCTGAACTACAAAGCGAGATCCTGTCTCAAAAAACCTACAAAAATTTATAAAATAAAAAGTAAATAAAATAAAATAAGAGCTTTGGGCCAGGGATTTAGCACAGTGGGGTTCTGGCGTCTGCCTTGCAAGCATAAGGGGCCTGATTCCATCCGATGTGGTGGCAACCAGTACCACACACCACAGTGCCAGGTGTGGTGGCTCACCCCTGTAATCCCAGCACTTGAGAGGCAGAGGCAGGAGGATTGCTGCGAGTTTGAGACTGAGTTTAAGACCAGCCTGAACTACAAGGTGAGAGACTTTTTCTCAAAAAAAAAAAGCCCTCAAAAACTAAGAGCACCTAGCAATATAAATGAAAAAAAACAGCATATATATCGAAATATTTTGAAACCATGCAATATAATTTGGAGAACTGTTAAAACTTCTGTCTAGGTTGCATTTCTTTACTTTTTGTTGTTGTTTTTCTTAACATTTAATAGAAATGATGTACAGTAAATTTGTACTGTATTTTACATAAGATAGCCACCACAGAAATTTACATAGCTTCCACAGAAGATAAAGGGTTAAGGAGGGCCCGGACCTGTGGGATATCTTCCCAGAGTATGGAAATCAGAGCGGAGTTGGGGAAAAGCATTCAGACTACCAGATTAGGTGGATATTTACAAAAAGCTAAAATGCAGCCCTTTGGCTAGATAACTGGACCCTCGGACCACCATTTCAAAGCGCCCGTCTAGTGGTCTTGGGTGGATTTGAACACATTTGAGTGCTGAGCTGTTTCTCTCTTGTGAGAAACAAATGGAAATACAGACTAAAATTGGGGAGACTAGGTTAGACGTTTTTTTTTTTTTTTTTTTTTTTTTTTTTTTTTGAGTCTCACTTTGTAGTTCAGGCTGGCCTGGAGCTCACTATGTAGCCCAGGCAAGCCTCAAACTCACAGCAATCCTCCTGCCTCTGCCTCCCAAATGCTGGGTTTAGAGGTGTGAGTCACCACGCCCGGCACTGTGGTGTATGATACTGGGGGTCGAACTCAAACTCAGGACCTTGTACTTGCAAGGCATACGCTGTGACTACTGAGCTAAATCCCCGGCCCCGTTTCTTCTTATTCTGGGCAAGAGGAGAGGTCATTCTTACATCTGGGATTGAAGGAACGTCTAAGACTTTGCTTAGTGGGAGAGACATCTTTGGAATTGTTTCCTAAGTCCTGGCAAGACACGGTCTTTCTTAAGAACCACACAAGCCCTGGGGCCGGGGAGTTAGCTCAGTGGTTCCAGCGCGTGTCTTGCAAGCGCAAGGGCCCGGGTTCGATTCCCCGGTAACCACATACAATACTGGGTGTGGAGACCCACACCCAGCAGCAACCAGTACCACATACCACAGTGCCGGGCGTGGTGGCTCATGCCTGTAATCCCAGCACTCGGGAGGCAGAGGCAGGAGGATTGTGATGTGAGTTTGAGGCTGAGCTCAGGGCCAGCCTGAACCACAAAAGCGAGACCCTGTCTCAAAAAAAAAAAAGAACCACACAAGCCCTTTCTTGCTCTGACATCGCAGCCTGGTGACTTCTCTTGCAGACCTATGGCTATGAGCACATCCTGACCTTACACAACCTGGAGAAGGCTGGCCTGCTGAAGCCACAGGCAGGGGGCAGGAACAGTTACCCTACAATCCGGAAAACTCTCCGCCTCTGGATGGATGATGTTAACGAGCAAGTAAGACATGTGTGTCCGCTGGAACCCCGGCTAGTTACTGTTACATAGTTCGCCCAGGTTGCATGTGCTGCTTAATTAACGCGGCCATCTTTCCTTCTGAAAATAATTCTCATGTATTATTTATTGAAGTGTTTCTAAATTTCAGTTTCTTACTGTCACTTTTGGTTTTTCTTAAAGGTCTTTATTGCAGTATCTTTTGGAACAAGAGCTTATATCTAACCAGGTCTTCACTCAGTAGCAAAGTTAGATCACTTTTCCCAGTGGAGAGATAGATTCCCTGAATTCTGGGTGTTATCGCCTGTCTGTTAGTTCAGCTGTCTTGGCTTTTCTGACCTCCCCCTAAATGCACCCACACTACTCAACTGAAGATCCTTCATTGATCTACCTTATTGTTTAAAATTCTTCCCAGCTGGGGCCGGGGAGTTAGCTCAGTGGTTCCGGTGCCTGTCTTGCAAGCGCAAGGACCCGGTTCGATTCCCCGGTAACCACATAACAATACTGGGTGTGGAGACCCACACCCAGCAGCAACCAGTACCACATACCACAGTGCCGGGGCGTGGTGGCTCACGCCTGTAATCCCAGCACTCGGGAGGCAGAGGCAGGAGGATTGTGATGTGAGTTGGAGGCTGAGCTGAGGCCCAGCCTGAACCACAAAGCGAGACCCTGTCTCAAAAAACCTTAAAAAAAAAAAAAATTCTTCCCTGCTGCTGAATGGAGTTTTCATTTTGTTTTTGATTGTTTCTGTGTAGGAATTGCGCACCCACACATTCTGTCACTGACCACTGTGTCGATGCAGTGGTCTTGAGGTTACATTTTATTTTGTGATTCAAAGTGCAAATTCCATTGTTTCCAGCCTTTTGCTGTTGCAGTGTTGAAGGTCATCTTTTTTCCCTTGGTTTGTTCCCTGGGGGCCCATCAGTCCTCCTGCAGGATAAGCACTGGGCAGTAGAATTGAGGGGTTCGGAGCTTACAGCCATTTTATTCAGCTAGCGGGCAAAGTACCTTCTTAGACACTTGCTGCTGAGTCCACTAGCTTTGTTTGTTTGTTTTTGGCAGTACCAGGCATTGCACTCAGGCCCTTGTGCTTCCCAGGTAGGTACAGCTCCACTTGAGCTAACTCCACAGCCCCAAGCCTAGTTTTGAATCTTCAATACCCAGAGTTTCTGTGAGTGGCTTTTACAGAGCTGAGCCTGTCGTGAAGCCCTGGCTGCCAAGAGCAGAGGCCGTGTAGCTGAGTTGGACAGGACTTGGGCTCGGGGTGTGTTCTGCCCTCTGATGCATGTTTTGGATCACTCAAGACGCAGGTGCTCTACATCGCTGCTATCTGCAGGCTCTTTTTCCCTTTAATTGCTAACAGAACCCCACGGACATATCCTATGTGTACAGTGGTTACGCGCCGCTCAGCGTGCGACTGGCGCAGCTGCTGTCCCGGCCCGGCTGGCGGAGCATTGAGGAAGTCCTCCGCATACTCCCCGGGCCTCACTTTGAGGAGCGCCAGCCACTCCCTACAGGCCTGCAGAAGAAACGTAAGTCTCGTGTGGCGCCTGCGGAGAACTGTGAGCCGTGAGTGTGGTTTTCGTGTATTGTGTAGTTGCTGTATACAAGACACTCGCAAAGTCCTGAGAGGAGTCACGGCCGCGTCCATCCCGCAGGAGGAGCCCCTTTCAGCCTCTGCTGGGGCTGTCCAGGGTTAGAAAGGGCCTCGTGTCTAAATCAGTATGCTTCAGTTTCAGATGAACGATCTGCACCAAGATGCACTTGACCTTTTTAATTCCTAGTGATGAAAACATGCTTTGAGGCGGAAAGACAAGCACCAGTAATACTTCTAAATTCTGAAATGTTTACATTTTAGGGCAGCCAGGAGAAAACCGAGTCACTCTGATATTTTTCCTCGGGGGCGTAACGTTTGCTGAGATTGCTGCCCTTCGATTTCTGTCCCAGCTGGAAGATGCAGGTACAGAGTACGTCATCGCCACCACCAAACTAATGAACGGGACCAGCTGGATTGAGGCTCTGATGGAAAAACCTTTCTAGTGTGTTCAGAGACTGGGCAGATGCCCCGCAGGATAGACTGCCTCTCCGAAGGTGTGCCCGCAGGGACGAGGAACCCGAGAAGAGACAGGATGTGGAAGTCGGCACTTCGGGATCTGCTTCTGACCCTGCTGTTTTCTCCTTCCTGCTTCTCTTTGTGTTCTTAATTACTTGAGGAAAGAAGAGGACCTGCCTGGGTAAAAGTGACATTGGTTTTTATTTTCTAAGCTCAGGATCTTCATTAGAGGTCTTTGGGAATATAGCAAGGGTTTTGGGGATGGAAAGTCCTTACAGCCTCACGAATGGAGACAATTCTTAAAATAAGAAAGCAGAGCCTGGGGTGGTAAAAATGAAGCGCAGAAGTGGAAAGTCAACCCTGGCGCACAGGGCTGAGTTTCTGGAAGATGTGTCGTGTTTAGGACGTGGCACGGTGATGACGTGTAGGGGCTGAGGCTACTGCCCCCGAGCGATTTCTTTTTCCTGAGGGGAAGGCACATTGCATTTGTGCGTCTCACTTTCCTCTTATCTAAGGCAAGTTTTGTTGGTTTCTTAAGAAACTAGAGATTTGAAGTACGTTTTTTCCCAAAACAAAATTTATCTCTGATCAGCTGCCTCTGTGTAGGTGCCACACCATTGGGGGCTTTCTGCACTGGGGATCAGAGTAATTGGGGAGCAGCTTCCAGAGCACTCAGCCACGCAGAGACACATAGTGCACGTGCTACTAATTCCAAGAATCTCGGTGGTAGCCGCCTCCAGAGAGAGGTCCTTACCCTCCCTGGGCCCAGCTTCCGGCCTGCTCCCCCGTGAGCCGTGCAGCTCCTGTCCTTCAGCATCTCGCCCCCGCCCCCGTCTCCGCGGCCACTGCCTGTGCACTCCTCTAGTCCTCTGTGGCCGAGCGGACTGAGCCTCTTGCACCTATTTTGCTTGCAGATACCCAGCTCTGTTTCAGTCCCTGGCCGGTTGACCTCGGTCGGTCCTGATGAATCTGACAGAGCAGCAGCCACAGCCACCACTCCTGCTGGGACTGCTGGCTGTGAGGCGGAGCAGCGATGGTGCGGTCCGAGTGCCTGCCTTGCTTGGCTCCTCATCCCAGCATCTGGGGAAGTTGAGATGCCACTGAGGGACCAAGCTGGTGGCTTTACTGCCATTGCCCAAGTACCCAGCAAAATCGGCTGGTCCCCAGCCTCTTCAGGACCCACCCCTGTCGTGCTTTCTGTTATTAATCACCAGCCACACATTGTTCTCGTCTTCTCAGCGGTGGAATTCTGAGGGCTGCGTTGCTTGTTGTGAGAGGGAGAAGTTCTGCATTGTAAGAGAGAAAGCTCTGTTTAGTATAGGAATGAAGGGTAGCAGAGAGAGTCTTTAAAAGATTAGTTTCTCATGGAATTAATTTGGGCTTGACATTCAGTATTTAGAAATGGAAAACCATTCCCTAGTGGAAAGCCATTCTTATTTTAGAAAATCCTTTTTCAGATACTTGTTATCCCAGGTAGATTAGTTTATATATTTGAGCCCCAGCTGCTTTAGAAAATGAATCCACCTTGCCCCCTTAGTGTTTTGGGCTCACGGGACTCAGTTCAAGTCTGGTCAAGTGTCCCTGGTGGGGATTTTGGTCCTGAGAAGGAATTCTCAGTTGCACTCCCACATGTCTGCGCTCTCTCATGACTGGACTTGTTCACACAGAGCTGGGGCAGCTCCTAAAAATGCATTCAGCCGAAAAATGGGACATCAACTGCTTCATTTGTATAGAAATAGAAAGTGGTGGATAATTAAATGTTATGTGCCTTTGTGTACGTTCATTTGATATTGGAAGCTGTCTTCGTCTCGGAGGAGTGTGCTTACTAAGAAAGGGTGTGTGAATGGCACATTTATTCCTGGAGAGGCTGGTGTTTACATCATGTCTGGACTTTTGTCTAGTAGGGTAGACAGACAGCTCTGCTACACAAGCAGTCCCCTCCGAAAGAAGTCTGCCTAGACATCGTTTTGTGTCTTACATGGTTTTGAATCTCAGCCAACAGAGAAACAAATATTGTAACTGTGCTTTAATTCTGGAGCAAGAAGTAATAGAGAGAAAAGATTGAAAATGGTACATTTAATTCTTGGAGGGAACTGGGAAGTCCTCAGTGTGGGTTTTGCTTCCCCGAGCCCTGTCTGTGATTCATTGGGATGCGCTGCTGTGTGCCCTGCGCTTAGTTGTACATTAAGACCAGCTGGGGCCAGGGCGGACCTAAGGCTGGGGCTCATTAGTAGAGTGTGCGCTTAGCACGCATGAGGTTTTGGGTTTGACACTCAACCCTCTCTTAGGATTGGCCTGTCACCGGAAGAAACTGTAATTAGTAAAGTTAAATTCAAGTAAAAGTATTTTTAAAAAATATTAAAATGAATCAAGTGTCTGAAACAAGAAGTGGGAATGACAAAGGTATCAAGGTGTAGGAATGCAGACATCACATAGATTTGTCTTCCTAGTGTGAATTGTACTCAGGAATGTGGTGTATGCAGTTGGTTGGTTTTAGTGGTGACATGCTGTAGAAAATAAAGGATGTTTTTTTGTCAGACAGTTGAAAATTATAGAAAACTCAGATTCTTGTTTCTAAACAGATTCATGCGAATCTTACACCAGATAGTGTATCCCATTTCAGTAAGTCACCCCCTAACTGGGAGTGAGGAGAGACTAGACCACATCGAAGTCAGACACCCTTGGAAGGATGTGGGCGCTAGGGGAAGAGAACCGGCCCAGCCCACTGTGGACAGCCTGGCGTGCGCGTCTGTCCCTCGGGGAAGGAGTGAGGGTGCACGGGTCAGCCACCCTTTCTCTCCTGTAACGAGGCAGGACACGGACGCCCTGCAGATGACCAGTTCTCCAGGGGAGCAATTACTGCTTACTGGCTTCCTGAGCAGCTTGATAATGTTCTGCTCCTGTTTTCGGCCAGGCTGCAGCCGAGGCAATGATTTGATAATAAGAGATCCTGATTAAATTAAGGAGCCATTTGCTCCTGGATGATGATGTTTATAAGAGGGTTGATGTCCACACTGCCTGGGTTTTTTTTCTCCCCCCAAATGTCAAAAAATAGTCTTTAATATCTAGTTCAAGTGAAATATTCAGAAGCAACATAGTTTGTGCTTTCTTTTCCTTTGTTTCTTCTGGGAAAGCGCTGCTTTCCCAGCTGGGCCCTCGGCTGTACTTTGGTGGGGCCGAAGTCGCATGCCTTGGGAGGGCGCCTCTGCAGTGAGTCTCAAGGGCTCAACTGTGAATTCGAATCGAGCGCGGTGGAGCTTTTGGTCCCGGAAGCTGGGTTCTCACGTGTGTGGACGTGTTCGTGCTTGCCCCTGCTTTGAGACAGCAGCGTTTGCTGTTTACTCCGGAGTGGATGGGCGATGATTTGCTTTATTTTTGTGCAGTGTTTCTCCTGGTCCCCAGATGGCATAGATGGGGATGCTGTTGGCAAGGTAGCCCAGTTAGTGTGTCTCAACCAGCAAGACAAGAAGGAGCTTGAGATGCCCCCGTGTGCTGGGTAGGCCTATTTGTGTAGCCTTTACACCGGTGACAAGGCAAAGGGCAGGCGGGGTTGAGTGCCCGCCTGGCCCAGGACCGCCTGCTGCCCTGCGCAGCTCCTGAGCGCCCAGGGACCACGCGGAGCTTGTAATTGGCCGCTAGACCACACCTATTATTGAGTGCGGCTGCTGCCTGAAGACCTCAGAGCTGCCTGGATCTAGAGTGCGCAGCCAGCCTTCGCGCAGACTGAGGAGCTGCGGCTGTCTCCGGCAGGAGTCAGCCAACTTCGCCGAGTGAGTGAAATGGGGAGGCAGAAGCCAGGGCTGGCACTGAGGGGAGCTGCATCAGGGCCTCCGTAGGAGGTGCCATCCACGGGAGACAGGAGGGCTGGGACAGTGCACCGGGGCATATGGAGGGTACAGGCCTAGGGAGAGCTTGGCGCCCGCAGCTCAGTAGCTGCCCACGGACCTGGAGACCCGGGGGAGACCTGGAGTTGGCAGGGAGAACCTGGAGGGGGGAAGTTGGGGGACATGGGGGACCTGGGGACGGGAGGGGTACCTGGAGGCTCGGGGGAGGGGACTTGGGGGCAGGAGGGGAAGCTGGGGACTGCAGCTTGCACGAAGGGCAAACTTGACTCTGCTTGTCATTAGCCTATTAAAAATGCAGGAGTCCGAGCTGCTGTCTCCTTGGCAGAAGAAGGGACAGCTTTAGCACTACGAGTTGGGGCGGCATGGGAGGCGGTCAGTGTTCCCCAGCGGGGAGCCGTGGCCAGGCTTGCTCAGGTCTCCGTCTTCCCAGGCAATGCGAGCCTCGCCAACTGTCCACATGCTGCAGCTGCTGCGGGAGCTGCTGGCCTTCGTGCTGCTCAGCTACACGGTGCTGGTCGGGGCGCTGCTGCTGGCCGGCTGGACTACCTACTTCCTGGTGCTGAAGTGACAGCACCGCCCCGCCCCGCCCGTGCCTCGCCCCGCCCCTCCCGAGCTTCGCCCGCCCCGCCCCGCCCGTGCCTCGCCCACCGCGCCCTAGCTCGTGCGTTAGACGCTTCCTAACCTAAAGAGCGAACTTGTGGCTTTGCGCCCGGGCCAGGGCCTCCTCTCGAGCCACGGCCCGGACCAGAACCCAGGGCCCACGTCCGCGTCGCGATGCACAACAGCGCTCTGCACTCATCTCGTGCGGACGCTCTGGCAGTTGGGCGCCGGCCGCGGCGGTTTTTGCCGTTACCCCAGCCCCGCCCTCGCCCTCCCCGTCTGTCCAATCCCAGCTGCGTCCTCGGGTGGGGGCGTGGCCACAGGCTGCTTCTCCTTAAAGTAGCGGAGACGGCGTTCCCCCGGGAGCTCACGGAGTGCGTCACTTCCGCCGTGTGCTTCCAGTCCGGCGTCCGCCGGCCTCGGAATGGCGTCTCTGAGGACTTTGCTGTCGCGGAGCGTCACTTCGCTGTTCAGGTACCAGTGCTGCGGTGGAGACGGGCAGAGAAGGGGGGCAGGAGACGACGCTGAGCGGCGGCCTTCTGAGCGCCCTTCCGGAAAGAACCTCCTGCCTTTTGAGCGAGCGCCTGCTTTGGTCCCGGGTCAAGCTGGGTTTCTTTCTCGCTGACGGCTTTCCCGTTATTCTGCGGCCTGAGAGCTGGTGCCTGAGCTCTGGGCTGCCTGCTAGCCTCCTTCGCGCCGTCGAAGTTCCTTTCGAAGGAAATAGCGAGGAGGACCAGGCTTTGGGAAGGGCATAGGAGGGGCCCTAAGGGGACTCGGAGGGCCGGACCCTGGGACCACGACTCGGGGTCCGCAGCTTCTCCCGTGGGGACCTTTAGAGACCCGAAGCCCGGCCTGGACCGAAGCCAGGGCCCGCCGAGGAAGCGTTTGAGCTGAGGTGGCCCAGTGAGCGTGCCGCGGGTGGAATGTCCCCGCGCCGGCCCCCGTGTGCCCGGGCTTCGGTCGTGAGAGCCGCCCGTGTCCTCATGGGGTTTTCTGTTTGGCCCGATTTGAGTTTGTTACCCCTGCAAGTAAATCAGACATGTGCAGATTGGTATTTGTGCCTTTATTGTTAAGTTTGACTCCTGTTTCTAGACTCAGACCGTGTGTTCCTGTCGTGGCCAACTCCAGGAAGCGCTGTTGGTCGCAACTACTGAGACCATGGCACAAAACCGTGGCGGCTGGATTCGGCGTGGCCCTGTGCGCAGTTCCTTTCGCTCAGGTGATTGCTGTCTGCAGTTCGGTGTTTATTGGCTCAGCGAGCTGGTTCTCCTGGAAGCCCGAGTGACGGGAGAGAAGCCGCGGGTACGCCCCCGCCGTGCTTAGGCATCGGTATAATCTCAGAGTTCCGCGATGTCTGAATCCTCCCGCTCGGTCTCCTTTGGTAGAAGCTTAAGTTGTATGGAGTGGAGTGGAACTGAGTGGGATGGTGTGTCCACGAAATAGTCCTTCCTGCAGCAGAATCTTAACGGAACAACTTTTCTGTGTCATACACTGGGAATGTAGTCAGAGTGAGCAGAAACTTCCTGCCACCATGAAAAAACCGTTCAGGGAAGATGAAAGAATAATACATAAATGGCAGCTGTTGATAACCTCGGTAAAGAAAACAAATAGCAAATAGGGAGTCCTGGGGGAAGGTTGTGTGGGTTTTTTTTAGGTTTTTGGAGACAGGGTCTCGCTTTGTGGTTCAGGCTGGCCCTGAGCTCAGCCTCAAACTCACATCACAATCCTCCTGCCTCTGCCTCCCGAGTGCTGGGATTACAGGCGTGAGCCACCACGCCCGGCACTGTGGTATGTGGTACTGGTTGCTGCTGGGCGTGAGTCTCCATGCCCAGTATGGTATGTGGTTACCGGGGAATTGAACCCGGGCCCTTGCGCTTGCAAGACAGGCGCCGGAACCACTGAGCTAACTCCCCGGCCCAAAGATTGTGTGGTTTTACTTAAGGGTAGGTCAAGAAAAGTTACTCTGATAAGGTAAAATTCAGTATTAGCTGAATTATCTAAGAGAATGAGCTGTTATACCTGAGGGAAAATAGCCTGCCAGACAGAAAGATTTTTTTAAACCACAGAGTATATAACTTGGGGAGTTATTAGAACTTCTCTCTACTTTGTATTTTCCTACTTTTTGTTGTTTTCTTTAACATTTAATAGAAACTACAATGAATTTTTACTGTATTTTACGTAAGTTAGCCACCACAGAAATGTACATAGCTTAGAAGGAAGGTAGGTGGCTAAGGAGGGCCTAGTCCTGTGCAACATTTTCTCAGCACATGAAAGAGTGGCGCTGGGAAACAGGGTTCAGAATGTCACATTAAGTTGATGTTTAAAAAGATGAGGGCCGGGGATTTAGCTCTGTGGTTCCAACTTCGATCCCTGGTACCACATACCACAACACCTGGGGAGCCTGTGATTCCCAGCAGTCAGAACCAAACACTACAGCGCCAGGCGTGGAGGCTCACACCCTTAATCCCAGCACTCGGGAGGCAGAGGCAGGAGGATTGCTGTGATGTGAGTTTGAGGCTGCGCTCAGGGCCAGCCTGAACTACAAAGCGAGATCTTGTCTCAAAAAAAAAAAGTCTTCTATATCCACATACCAGTTGATAGACATGTGGGCTGTTTCCAAGATATTGCTGTTATAAACTGCCAATATACACATGGGTGTGGATATATTGCTGTGGTGTGATGTTTTAAATTCTGTCAGGAATAGGCCAAGAAGAATAATAGCTGGGTGAAATGGAACTTCCAGTTTTAGTTTTTTGAGAAATCTCTAGTTTTACTTTTTTGAGAAGTAGCCATTCTGATTTCTGAAGTGGTTGCACCAATCTACATTCCCATCAACAGTGGAGAAGGATTCCCTTTCCCCACATCTCCTCCAGCGTTTGTTTTTGGTTGATTTTTTTTTTGATGGCAGCCATTCTTTCTGGAGTGAGATGGAATCTCAGCATCTTTAATTTGCATTTCATGAATGACCAATAATGTTGAACATTTTTTCATATATTTGCTGTTTCTACTTACGTATCTGAGAAGGATCTTCATTTCAGATCCCCATTTTCGGGTTGGATCTTTAAATTTGGAGGGTCTGATTTTTTTTTTTTTTTTTTTTTTTAGTTCTTAATATATATTAGATAATAATCCTTTATCTGAATAGCTGGTAAAAATTTTTTCCTCATGCTCTGGGTTGTCTCTTCCCTCTGTCAGTGGTTTCTCTTGTGCAAAAGATTTTTAATGAAATGAGGTCCCTGTTGTTGGCTCTTCATAGTATTTCCATTTAGTCTGGATTTTGTTTATGAAGTCTATGCCTATTCCTTTGTCCTCAAGTGTTCTACCTGTTCTCTTCCAACAGATTATTATTTCTGTTTTAATATTTAGATCTTCAATCCATTTTGATTTTAGGTTAGTGAATGGTGAAAGATCAGGGTCTAGCTTTCAGTCTTGGCATGTGGAAAGCCAGTTTTTCCAGCACTGTTTATTAAAGAGGCTTTCTTTGAGTGAAGGTGTTTGGCTCCTCTGTCAAAGTTAAGGTGGCTGAATATGTCTGTGGTTGTTTCTGCATCCTCTAGTCTGTGCCATTGATTCTCAGCCCTGTTCTTTGGCCACTACCATGCTGGTTTTTCTTTCTTTCTTTCTTTCCTTGAGACAGAGTCTCCTCTTGTAGCTCAGGGTGGCCCTGAGCCAGAACCACTGAGCTGAATCCCCGGCCCCAGCATGCTGCTTTTATCAGAGTAACTTTATAGTATAAAGTCAGTTCAGGGATTGTGATACTACCTGCCTTATCTTAATTGCCCAGAACTGCCTTTACTCTTCTAGGTCTCTCTTGGTTTCAAATGATTTTTCGGATTGTTTTCTCTAATTCTGAGAGATATGCTGTTGGTATTTTGATTGAGATTCCATTAAATCTGTGTATCAAATTTTGGAAGTATGGCCATTTTCTTCCTGTCCAAGAACAAGAGAAATCTTTTCTTTCTTTCTTTTTTTAAGGTTTTTTGAGACAGGGTCTTGCTTTGTGTTTCAGGCTGGCCCTGAGCTCAGCCTCAAACTCACATCACAGCAATCCTCCTGCCTCTGCCTCCCGAGTGCTGGGATTACAGGCGTGAGCCACCGCACCCGGCACTGTGGTATGTGGTACTGGTTGCTGCTGGGGTGAGTTTCCATGCCCAGGTTTATATGGTTACCGAGGATCAAACCTGGATCCTTGTGCTTGCAAGACAGGCGCCGGAACCACTGAGCTATATCCCCGGCCCGAGAGATCTTTTCATTTTCCGATATCCTCCTAATCACTGAGTTAAATCCCCAGCCCTCAATCTCCTATTTCAGAGAACTGTAATTTTCCATATGGAGTTATTTCCTTTGTTAGATTGATTCCTAGGTGTTTTGTAGTTTTGGGGTGCTGTGTTGAAAGGGATTGTTTTCTCTGATGTCTTTTTCAGTGTTACTCAGGTACAGAAAAGCTATTGGGTTTGTTTGTTTGTTGGTTTGTTTTTGTGGAACCAGGGATGGAACTCAGGATTTTGTGCTTGCCAGGCAGGGCACACCACTGAGGTCCATCCCCAGTCTGGCTGTTTATTTCTGAGTGTTGATTTTGTATCTAGTTCACCACTGAATTTGATTATCAAATATAGAAATTTTTTGATGGAGTTTTTGGGGTGTTCTATGTAGAGATCAAGTCATCTGCAAATGTGATACGTTAATTTCGTCCTCCTCTATCCTTAGCGCTCTAGCTAATGTTTCCAGAAATACATACTTTTTTTTTTTTTTTGAGACAGGGTCTCGCTTTGTAGCTCAGGCTGGTCCTGAGCTGGCTATTATTGCCTCTGCCTCCCGAGTGCTGGGATTACAGGTGTAGTCACCATGCCCAGGATTGTGGTGTGTGTTACTGGAGTTTGAACTCGAAACCTGTGCTTTCCAGGCAGATGCTAGAACCACTGAGCTAAATCCCCACCCCAAGTATTGTTTTTCAATGCTTTGATTTTTAATCTGTGAAGTTGTTTTTTAATTAAATGTTTCTTGTATGCAGCATATTATTGAATCTTGCTTCTTGATCCATTCTGCCAGGAATTCTGATTGGAGAATTGAGACCATAAACATTGAAGGTTATAACTGATATGTACTGTCTTATCACTGTCATATTATTTTCCTGTTGATGACTTCCTTCTTTCTTTTTCTGTTTAATTTCATGCCTTGCCTAGTGAAATCATTCTGTTGGGTTCTTAGAGTTGTAATCCTTGTTATCTTTTTTTGTAATGTCCTTGAGAACACTTTGGAGTGGATTTGGTGGTCATGAAATTCTTTGTCATGGAAATATTTTATTTCTTCATCAGTTTTGTTGTTTTTGGTGCCAGGGATTGAACTCGGGACCTTGCACTTGCAAGGCAGGCACTAGAACCACTGAGCTAAATCCCATCAATTTTCAAAGGTAGTTTTGTAGAGAATGCCAATGTGGATTAGAGGTTATTTTCTTTTAGGGCCTAAAATACTTCACTCCAAGCTGTCCTTTACTGGAGAGTTTGTATTGAGAAGTCTCCTGTGATTCTGATGGACTTTCCATTGTAGTGATTTGGGTTTTTTTGTTTTGTTTTGTTTTTTGAGACAAGGTCTCACTTTTGTAGTTCAGGCTGGCCGTGAGCTCAGTCTCAAACTCACAGCAGTCCTCCTGCCTCTGCCTCCCATGTGCTGGCTGGGATTACGGCATGAGCCACCACGACCAGCACTGTAGTGTGTGATTCTGATTGCTGGTGGGCGTGAGTCTCCACACCAGCATTGTTGTATGTGATTACTGGGATCAAACCTGGGCCCTTGTACTTGAAAGGCAGGCAGTGGAACCATTGAGCTAAATTCCCAGGCCAATGATTTGGTTTTTTCCTCTAATAGTCTTTACTATTCTATCCTTATGATGGATTTCTGGAATCTTGTCTCATTACATGCCTTGGGGAAGGTTTTTTTTTTTTTTTTTTTATTGTTGTTAGGTCTAATTCACTATCTGCATGTCAAATTCTTTTTTCTTGTTTGGAAAGTTTCCTGTCAGTATTTCTGAGAACAGGCTTTTCTGTGTCAGTTGTGTCAGCTCCTGCTGTTTCGATGACTGATCAGTCTTAGGTTATTCTTGATATAGCAGGTGCTGGATTGATTTCCCCTGGCCCTTTGCTTTTATTAAGAAATCTCTTTTTTGGGCCAAGTGTGTAGCTCAGTGATGCCACCACCTGCCTGGCAAACAAAAATAAAAAAGAAAAGACGTTTCTCTTTTTATGATTGCTAACTTCAGTCTTACCTCACCTGCCATTCTGCCCTCACGTCGGCTCGTTCTGCTGCACACGCCGTCAGCAGAGTTCCAATCTCCTGGGTGTCTGTCGGGGTCCGTCTCTTGCTGGGGATCCTTGCTTTGCACCGTGTCTCTGAGCTCCTCTGTCTTTACCTGCGGCTGCTCTAGAGTCACCGAGCGAGGCTTTCATTCTGGTCACCGTTTCTCTAATTACCTGGGAAATTGTTTGGCTTCAGTTTTTTTCTAGAACTTTGGTTATTTGCTTCATTACTTCTGCTGTCATCACTTCAGAGAGTCCAGGTGGGTGACCTTGGGGTTGTTCCACTTCATTCCCCTTAGGGTTTGCCTTTGCGGATGTGAAGGTCTGGGAGGGTCGCGATTTGTTTAAGTATCTTCTTCTCTTTTTTTCTTTAAATTGTTTGATTCCTGTGTTAATATGTGTAGATTGATTTGGCAACATTTTATTGCCACTGTTCAGAACCCTGAGGAAATGACTACTACTCAGAAGCATCTTCCAGCTGTAGCTGGCTGTATGCAACAGACATATTCTTTTCCTTGTGATTTCATCCTTGCTGTCATGCCTACTATTCTAACTCCAGCTGTCTGCGGGGCCAAGCCGACCTCTTCTCTGAAGTCTTTCCTTGTCCTCCTCTAGTGTCTGGTGATGTTTTCCTTGGCATTGTTCCGAGTCAGCATGGCATAAATGAAAGAATACGGACTTTGAAAGGACACAATTGGATTTGAGGGCTAGATTGTGATCTTCTTGGAAAATAACACGACTATAAACTCCTACTTCATCTGTAAAAAAAATTTTTTTGTTGTTTTTTTTGAAACAGGGTCTCACTTTGTAGTTCAGGCTGGCCCTGAGCTCAGCCTTAAACTCACATCACAGCAATCCTCCTGCCTCTGCCTCCCGAGTGCTGGGATGACAGGTGTGAGCCACCACGCCCGGCACTGTGGTATGTGGTACTGATTGCTGCTGGGCGTGAGTCTCCATGCCCAGTACTGTATGTGGTTACCAGAGAACCGAAACCTGGTCCTTGTGCTTCTAAGACAGGCGCCGGAACCACTGAGCTAAGTCCCCAGCCCTGTAAAAAAAATTTTAAGGGACTGTTTTAAGCCCTTCCTGAACTATTTTAAGCCCTGTGTGATTGACTTAGTGGGAGTGGGATGTAGCTTAGCAGCAGAGTGCTTGCCTTCCATCCACACAACCTGGGTTCAGTGCCAAGTACTGCAGAAATAAACAAAAAAATACTTTGTTCTCTGGAGCAGAGGAGAGGTTGGTGGATGTAACAGAGTTACTTGCCTATATTGTCTTATGTAGCCAAAATAAAGCCTAAGAAAAAGAAGTTAAGCAGAGAAATGCAGTGCATTTAGCAGTTTAAAACACAAAGCAGCAT
>PVIR01025388.1:0-24898 GCA_004026965.1 Petromus typicus | reverse complement strand
CTAACTCCCCAGCCTGGAAGTCGGGTTTTTATTCTTCTTGCTTTTCCCTGCTGGGCTGTACTTGGTGATGGTCAGATATCTCTGCTGAGGGCCTGTCTTGTAGTTAAGAATCTCTCCAGGTCAGGTTCCATTCTCTCCCTCTGCTCCTCCCGACCCACAAGTAGTAACAGACTCTCACTGTTGCCACCACCTGAGTGCTTCATAACCCTTCACTGGTTTCCCTTAACACTGTCCTTATTTTTGAAATAGCCCCTGCATTACTCTTCCTTAACCTGCCCTTTTCCAGACACTCTACAGTGGCCGGTCATCACAAGCTCTAGCACACAGCTGAGAGTCGATAAATGATTCTGAGTGGAGGAATGTGCTGTATGTCATCTTCTGATTATCACACACGGCTTCAGGGCTTCCCACCCGTCTTCCCTGTTTTCCTCTGAGTCATAGGGGAAAGAGATACTTGGGACAAGAGCTGGTATTTAGCTATGTACCTTGCACATTTTTACTTTGTTATTTGAACAGGAGACATTCTAGTTTTTTTCAAAATTATATTTTAAAGTAATTTGCAACCAAAATACTATATATTGATCAATTGATTAATTGACTGTGTTGGTGATTGAACCAAAGCCTCCGAGCATTTTACACAAATGCTGCACCACTGAGTTTTATCACCTGCTTTCGAATGTAAGATTTCAAATGAAAAATTCAAGGACCAATGTTTTTTAAAGATGGTGATTTTCTATTCCACATAGCACTAACTTATTGTCTGGATATCTCGGCCCACTTATTCCTGACTCTGTATAGTAAAGTGATTTTTGATGAAAAAACATTCAAGTTTTAATACCATATGTATAGCTTTTAGTGAATGTCAAAACTATCTTCTGAGGCTATAGAATAATCACACTTAAAACAGGCCCAGAGCCAGGCATGGTGGCTCATGCTGTAATTCCAGCACTCAGGAGGCCAAGGCAGGAGGATTGCTGTGAGTTCATCGCCAACCTAGGCTACATAACAAATTTGAGGCCAGCCTGAACTTCATAGCAAGTTCCTGTCTCAAAAAAAGAAAATAAAAATAAAATACCCAAACCTCAAAAAAATATGAAACCAAAACCAAGGTCCTAAACGGGTTCTTCATTTGCTGACAGAATCTGTCTTAGAAAAACTAAAATTTAGAAAGGAAGATGTAAGCTCCAGTAGGCTGAAAAAATAGGCCTTTTTGGGTAAAGTGCAGAGTGCATATTAAAGTGAATTTCAGGGGAGTTGCTTTTGAAGCTGAACAGTATTAGTCCATAGCTGTGCCTCAACTTATTTTCAGTTTATTATACTCTGAAAGTTTACATTTCACTACAGTTGGATTTCTAATTTTCTCTAACTTGGCTTAAGCTAACTTGTAATGTGTTATTTTGTGTCACTATTAAAAAGCTGGATTTTCTTTTTTCTTTTTCAAGACAGGGTCTCGCTTTGTAGTTCAGGCTGGCCCTGAACTCAGTTTAAACTCTTATCACAGCAATCCTCCTGCCTCTGCTTCCCGAGAGTGCTGGGATTACAGGCATGAGCCACCACGCCCGGCACTGTGGTATGTGGTACTGGTTGCTGCTGGGCATGAGTCTCCACACCCAGTACTGTATGTAGTTAACTGGGGATTGAACCTGGGTCCTTGAGCTTGCAAGACAGGCGCCGGAACCACTGAGCTAAATCCCTGGCCCCAAAAAGTTGGATTTTCTTAAAGATCAGTAGTTCTAAGTGGTAGGTGAAGAATTTCTACCAGTTTATATTTATTAAACTCTGTATTAAAGATGTATTAGATATAGAAACATTTATATGCTCAGACAATACAAATTACAACAGAATTAATGGAGTTGAAATGTTATATTCTACTAATATATAAAATACTTCCTGTATTTGTTAAGTTTAGCATTTATTCTTTGCTTTTCATTTTTATTGATATTTCTTATTTGCTTTATAAGGGACAAAAAAGTTTAGTTTTTTTTTTTTTTTTAAGGTTTTTTTGATACAGGGTCTCACTTTGTAGTTCAGGCTGGCCCTGAGCTCAGCCTCAAACTCACATCACAGCAATCCTCCTGCCTCTGCCTCCCGAGTGCTGGGATTACAGGCGCGAGCCACCACGCCTGGCACTGTGGTATGTGGTACTGGTTGCTGCTGGGTTGAGTCTCCACGCCCAGTATTGTATGTGGTTACCAGGGAATCTAACCCGGGTCCTTGTGCTTGCAAGACAGGTGCCGGAACCACTGAGCTTTATCCCTGGCCCAAAACAGTTTAGATTTTGACTTGAGGAAGGTATTGACTTTTTGCTAACACCTTATAACTACAGATTATTATCTTTGTAAGCGCCCAGTGCTCATCAGTAGGACCAAAGTGCAAGTGACAAGAACCAATCTCTAAGTGACAAGAACCAATCTCTAAGTGACTGAAGTCGAGTGTTTCATCACAGAAGAAACCAGCTGACAAACCACAGCCTCGATGTGAGCTATCTGGCTCTTACAGACCCTCTCAGATTGCTCTAAAGTATATGTGATACATCGGTTAGGAAGTTATAGATAATTTGAAGAAAAATCCACTTTTGTGGATAGTTAACAAGTTAACTTTTAAATTATATAATTCTTTACAAGAACTTACAAGTCATTAACAATTTTTAAGTAATTCAATTCCTAATTTTCTTAATACTGATGGTATTTTTTCTTTTTTTTTTTTTTGAGGCGGGGTCTCACTTGGTAGTTCAGGTTGGCCCTGGGGTCACTATGTAGCCCAGGTGAGCCTCAAACTTATAGCAATCCTCCTGCCTCTGCCTCCCAAGTGCTGGGATTACAGATATGAGCTACCACACCCAGCACTGTGGTATGTGGTACTGACTGCTGGTGGGCCTGAGTCTCCATGCATGGCTTTGTTGTATGTGGTAACTGGGGTTATAACCCAGGCCCATGCGCTGGCACGGCAGGCGCTGGAACCACTGAGCTAAATCCCTGGCCCAATAGTGACGGTTTTAAGAGGTCCATAAGGTCTTTAATTGGCTCTGCTGTGGCCACTATAAACTGTTTATTCTCTCTGCATACCAGGTAATTTGTTTTTGAGCACCTCAGGTCTTTGACTTACACTGCTCTCTCTGCCTAGAATGCTCCTTCCCCTTGCTGATTTTGCATAACTCTTTAAGACCAGTTTTAAGTCGTTTCCCTTGACCCTAGGGCTGAATGCTTAACTTTTTCTCTGTGTTCCCTAGCACGTGAGTGATACTGTTGGCTTTACAGCTGGCCTTTAGTCACCGAGTTGTCTTCTTTACTAAATTCCTTAGCAGTCGTAACTGTATCTTTTTGCAGTCTGTATCGCCAGCATTAAGCATTTGGTACACGTGTAGTTCACTGACACATGCTGGTAGACTCAGGTGAAGATTAGGCAAGCACTCCTGAATGATAAGTATTCTGTAGCTTTGTTAAAAGATGGATAGTTTAGATACCCTGTGCTGAGAAAAACCAAAATTATAAATCACAAGGTAAGTCTCATAAAAAATTAAGTCTAGTTTTCTTTTCTTTTTTTTTTGTCAGGAAAATGGTCATAGGGCTCCACATAGCCTGTGTAAGATACGGACAAGTGTTCTATCACCACAGTGCAGAGCTCAGCTTTGGTCTTACTTAGGAGACTCAACTGCCACTATCAAATACTCATAAACACTACATAAACATATAAACATAGTCATGGTAAATGATAAATGAAATTTTTTAAAAGGTGGCAATTTGGCAAAAGCCATCCCCACTCTCCTTCTCTCACTTGTTCCTTCTCTCTTTCTCTTCTGTCTCTGTCTCTCTTTTTTAGGCAGGGTCTTGCTTTGTAGTTCAGGCTAGCCCTGTGCTCACTATGTAGCGCAGGCGAGCCTGGAACTCAGAGCAATCCTCCTGCCTCTGCCTCCCGAGTGCTGGGATTACAGGTGTGAGCCACCACACCCAGTGCTGTGCTGTGTGGTTACCAGGGATCCAACTCAAGAACTTGCACTTGAGAGGCAGATGGCAGAAGCACTGAGCTAAAAACCCTGGTCCTCTCTCTCTTTCTTAGCATGTACTTACTGACAGTAAGAAAAGGAAAAAGGAACATATAAAAGATGAAAATAATGGTAGTGAACCTAGCTTCTGTCTTTCAGCACCCGAGGACTGAGGAGATCCAAGAAGTTCTGGCCAGAAATCTAACAGTTTTATAGGAAGAAAGACCTTGAATACTAGAACTTGGAAATACTTGTAGGGTATGTCTACAGGAGACATATACAGCATCATGCCATATATAATAGATGAATGACAAAACCATATATTGTGTAGGGTATACAGAATGAGTGAGAAACAGGTTATGAAATTATTACTACAATGCAAATCAATATAGCCTAGATGTAAATAATAATTTATTTGGTTCTTATGGGAACCATTTCTTCACAGTTCTGACACTTCCTGAGTAATCCCTGAGATTTCAAAAATGTTGATAGGACAGCTTTAGAATTCGATGTCCAAAGTCTGTGAAGCTGAGATCTTCAGAGCCTTTCAGGGCTGTAAGTCTTACCTGTTCACCAGCTTGGGACTCCCCAATGATGAAACGATCTCCTGGACCATCAGCAGCTGTGAGATGGAACAGACCAGGAATAAACCTTAATATGGACCTTTACCAGGGAACGAGAACTTAGTACTGGAATTCTAAAATTTTCTCAAATAAATCCAAAGTATTAGGAATGGGATATTTTTCAGACTTCCTAGACTAGACAATGGTTTTGTTACTAAGTTTGACTTTGGGTATCTGTAACTCTTGAGTGCCAGAGGAGATGATCTTCCTGTCATTCCACAATATTATATTTGTGCTTTTCTAAAATAATGTTATTTTAGCTTATCTCCCTAAAAATTATCACCTTATCTGTGTACATGTACTTGTATGCATATGAACATATTTATCAATACATATCATTATATGTATACATACTTTTCCACTGAACCTCATAACCAAATATGGTAGGAAGAATATATATTTCTTTATTTTATAGTTGAAGAGAATGAATTACAGAATAAAGGAACTTATGTGGAAAAGATTAAGTACCTAAAACAAGTTGTGCTTAATGGTAAAGGAAGTACTAAAACCTATTATGTTAATACTGAGAATAGTATTTTTTAAAATAATGGATCATAAATAATGCTATTTCTGAATCAGAATATTCAGAATATATAGGCAGTATGACACTACATTTCTATTGGCTATTTATGGTGCTGGGAACTGAACATACTCCAGAGATTTTTTTTTCCCCTGGGTAGAGGTATAGCTCAGTGATAGAACTCTGGCCTAGCATGTACAAGGCCCAAAAGCAATAGACCTGAGGATCAACGGAGTAGATCAGAAGATCCAGAAACTACTCCAGATACACTGAGTCACCTCATCTTTGACAAAGGAGCCAAAAATTCTCAATGGAGGAAAGATAACCTCTTTAACAAATGGTGCTGGAAAAACTGGGCTTTAACTTGTCAAAGATTAAAGTTAGACCTATCTCTTTCACTGTGTACCAAGCTAAAATCAAAGTGGATAAGAGACCTAAATATTAAAACAGACACACTAAACCTGCTGCAAAACAGATTAGGTAAAATTCTCAAAGACATTGGTTTAGGGAAAGACTTCATGAACAAAACCTCTATAGCATGAGAATTGGCAGAAGAAATCAACAAATGGGATCTCATTCTGTTAAAAAGCTTCTGCACAGCAGGGAAACCACCAACAGAGCAAAAAGGCAACCAATATGGGAAAGAATCTTTACCAGCTGTTCCTCAGACAAAGGGCTACTATCTAGAATATATAAAGAGCTTAAAAAAATCAGCCCACCCAAATTTAAAGACTCAATTCAAAATGGGCAGCTGAAATGAACAGACACTTTTCAGGGGAAGAAATAAAAGCAGCTAAGAAGCATATGAAGACATGTTCAATATCACTAATCATTCAAGAGATCCAGTTGAAAACAACACTGAGATTTCATCTCACTCCACAAAGAATGGCTGCTATCTCAGCAACAAATGTTGGCGAGGCTGTGGAGAAAAAGGAACCTTTCTCCACTGTTGGTGGGAATGTAGACTCGTACAACTTCTGTGGAAATTCCTCAAAAAGCTAGGATTGGAGGTTCCATTTGATCAGGCCATTTGAGCCCTGGAGTTTAAGTCTCACTTGGGCAACATAGTGAGACATTACCAACCCTTCCCTTCTCTGCCCCCCACAAAAGAAAAAAATATATCTTATTATGCATGGTAAGTATTGTTTGCAAATGTATATTCATAGATTGTATTATATAACTGTGTGTATACATTTGACTTGTGATATGCCATATATTTTCCTCCATGTATGTAGTTCAAAACAAACAAACAAAACTCTTAGAGCTACTTATATAATGAGAAAAATAGATGTTAACCATATAATCACATCATATATGGTGAATATATAAATACAAATTGGGGAAACCACTCCAAGGAAGAAAAACACGATTTCATCAGAGCTTTCAGTGGAAGGACCTGCGCTTCCCTGGAGGGTCAGGAAAGCCATGGTGACAAAGGTTTCTCAATGAAAGGTGAACAAGAGGCGAGTAGACAGGTGCAAGGGAGGGGGACACGAAGTCGAAATACCTGGTTACTGTGTGCACAAATATTCTGTTCAGGGCCTTTGGTCCACGAGTTCTTTACACCTTATACTCCAACCTTTTCATCGTCTGGTCTCACAGTTCCTAAGCGTACCGAGATGACTTACATTTCAGCCCCATGATATGCTATTTCCACTACTTGCCTTTTCTTTCCCTTGTCATTGTTTTTGGATTGCACATTTCTTAGCTTTTCAGACTCAGCATAAGTGCCACCTTCTCTTTAAAGCTGTACTTTATTCCCCATCAATATATTTTCTTCATAACGAGACAAATTTGACCATCTTAAGAATGTTTAGAAAGACTGCATTAATTCTATACAACTTAATTTATTAAGTTTCATCATTCTGTCAAGCACTGAGACCAGTATCTGTTATGAGAATAAAGAAATGAATCTGGGACTTTGATACTCCTTAAGAGGGAAGTTGGCTGGGGATTTAGCTCAGTGGTTCTGGAGTCTGCTTGGGAAATGCAAGGACCTGAATTCAACCCCTGGTAACCACATACAACAATGTTGGGTGTGGTGACTCATGCCCCCCAGAAATCAGTACCACATATCACAGTGCAGGGTGGGCTCACACTTGTAATCCCAGCACTCAAGAGGCAGAGGCAAGAGGATTGCTGTGAGTTTGAGGCTGCCTTGGGCTACATAGGGAGCTTAGGGCCAGCCAGAACTGCAAAGTGAAATCCTGTCTCAGAAAAAAGGAGGGAAGTTTGTAAACTGCCTTGTGCTTATTACTATTATGCTTTCAACATTTCTTAAATGTTGAAACAATGCCATTAATGATTATATGATATCTTTTTAGGTAATTATGAGCTCCTTAGAAGTGGGGACCACTTCCTTTCTCTGGTGAAACTTTGTAGTCTTCAAACTTTTCCCCTTTTTTCCTATCCCAACATAGTTGCACATACACTCAAAAGCCTCAGTCAATGTTCTGCACAAATGCTCACAGCTGTCTCAGAGAAATGAGTGACTAGAGATGCTCTAGAATGGTACAGGGGCCAATCTGGTACAAACTCTCATGGGGTCAATTTCTGAAACAATTCTTCAGCATCCTCTGCTCTCAAGGAAGACAGACGCACCACGGTGGGCAGAAGACATGCTTCACTCAGCTGTGTTCTTCACCTTTCTCTGAATCTTTTCCATCTCATAAAATATTTCTCTGTATTGCTGACCAAAGAAGGCTCACTCAACTAACAGCAAGAAGGCTGTTGGTATAGAAGTTTAAAATTTTTTTTCTCTTATAACAATCTTTTCAAACTTTAATATGCATTCATGAAATCTGGACCTCTTAGAACCACATAGGTCTGGGATCAACAACTTACTGCGGATGCTGCTAGTTCTCAGACTATCCTTTTAGACGATCACAGTACTATGAATGAACTTAAAATAAAAAGTTGAGACTAAGAAAGTTTAAGGCATTAAAAACTAGCAACACAAGAAGATCTAATTTTACACAAACACCAGAAAATAAAATTATCAACCACTCTAGCTTGATACTTATTTTAAAATACCTATTAAAATGTCATTTTTCAAGATGACTCCTATAATCTTGGGTGGGAAGGGGCAGATGTTGAAGCACGGTGTCAAATGAGCCTAAAGCTTAGAAAGAAATAAAGGAAGACATAGTACGATATTAGAAGAGCTGGATAAATTCTGAGGGTTTCTATGAACTCTCTCCTGCTCTAATTTTGATACACATGAATTTGCTTTTCTGTTTTATAACTTTAGAATTTAACTTGCAGGAAGTAATGACAGTAATATAAATCAAACCCCAACTGCACATGCATTATGTAAACAATTTATAAAGCTGAATTCTAGACCATAAAGCTGTTTCCTTTTCTTGCCTCTTTTCAAACTTATTATTAGTACATTTATTATACGTAATGAATACATTCTAGAGTTGATACATGCACACATTGCACCTTAATTCCTTCTGATTCCTCCTCCCCTCTACACAGAGCCCTTTCTGCTCATCTCTAGATTCCTTTCTTATCTGCAAAAGTATATCTTGTTGTTTCCTATTATTTACTTTTATTTTACTCTTTACTTATAGTTCCAGTTTCTGATGTAAGATAAACCACACAATAGTAAATTTTGTTACTCATTTCACTTAACATTATGGTGTCAAAGTGCATCTATTTTCCTACAAATAATTCAAGTTTACCTACAAATAATTCAATTCCTTTTTTATGGATAATTTATACTCCTTTGTGTGTATATACATTATATATATTATATTATACATTAATACATACAATTTATATAGAAAAATGTATATATATAAATGTATAAATATACATTTTAAAATTTGCCTATTGATAGGCATTTAGTTCACTTCCAAGGTTTAGCTGTTACAGTTTTTGCTGCTATAAACATAGGCATAAATGTATTACTGACACGACATCTTTAACTCTTTGAAGATACTCCAAAGGCGGTTACCTGGGTTGACTAGAGTTTCTATTTTAAGTTTGCTGATGGATCTCTATATTGATTTTACAGAGGTTTTTTTTATTAGTTTACCTTTCTCCAAATAATGTTTAAGGTGTTCTGTTTTCCCTGAAGTCTTCCCAGCATTTGTTATTGCTCTATTTCTTGATAGCCATTCCTTTCAGAGTAAGATGGAATCTCTTGTTTGATTTGCATTTCTCTAATTTCCAAAGATGCTAAACATTGGCCATTTATATCTTATTCTCAGAAGTGAAGTGTCTTCATTTAAATTGCTCATTTTATTGACTGGGTCTTTGGGGTCTAATTTGAGTGTGGAAAGCCAGTTTTCTCACCACCACTTGTAAAATGGATTACTTTTTCTCCAATATGTTTCCTTTGGCCCTGCCTGTGTCAAAGATCATATAGGCAAACTTGCCTGGAGCTGTTTCTGTAGCTCCATTCTGTTCCACATGCCTATTTTCATGCCAATACCATGTTGTTTTTAATCACTATAACTCAATAATATTACTTAAATATGGGATGTTGATATCAGTTGGTTTGTTCTTATTGCTCAGGATTACTTTTGGTACTGTGAGCTTTTTCTAGCATTATATAAATTTTAGGGTTTTTTTTTTCTCTTTCTGTGAGTAATGTTATTCATATTTTGGTAGAGACTGCTTTTCATATATCAGTTTTGGCAGTATGGATTTTTTTCATTTACTTTGAAATTAGAAACAAATTTTATTTAAGATTTGAAATACAGGGCCGGAGAGTTAGCTCAGTGGTTCCAGCGCCTGTCTTGCAAGCACAAGGACCTGGGTTCGATTCCCCGGTAACCACATACCATAATGGGTGTGGAGACTCACGCCCAGCAGCAATCAGTACCACATACCGCAGTACTGGGCGTGGTGGCTCACACCTGTAATCCCAGCACTCGGGAGGCAGAGGCAGGAGGATTGCTGTGATGTGAGTTTGAGGCTGAGTTCAGGTCCAGCCTGAACCACAAAGCGAGACCCTGTTTCAAAAAAACCTAAAAAAAAAAAGATTTGAAATACAATTTCTAAAATATCAGCTTTGTCAGAAAACTGTCTACACAATAATCCACTGCCTCTACCATGTTAGCATGCACATTAGATGCAAACACCAAATCCATGAAACTAACCACATTCCTTCAGCAATCCGAGGAAGGGTATAATGCCTAAGAACAGTGTAAGCGGATTTGCAGATGGTTTGGCTGTTTTATTTCATTCAGGTACCATTGAAAACAAAGCCACGAGGAGGCTGTCGGCCAGAAACAGTCCTGAGCCCAAGGGAATGGGATGTCCTTGCCATATGCTGGCCTCCTGCCCCTTCTCCTTTGAGGCCCAAGGACAGAGCCCGCCTGCTGTCTGTGTCTGTATTGGGAGTGTCTGTCAGCTCTCGAACAGTCCACTGTCCATTCCACCCGCTCACAGACATCAACCTGCACATGGAGAGCTGGTCAGCTTGTGACTAACAGAATGAAACTGTAAAGATGGAGGAAAAGTCAGGTGAATGTGACTGTACTCTTGAGGTCACCCGGGTCTTTTCTGAGTATGAAACAACAACTAGAAACTAAAAGGAAAACATGGTAAAATGTAATATATAAGGACTGTAACTTGGATAAAAAGTTGAAAACAGTACACATCATTTGCACAAAAAACAATAAGAAAAATATTCCTAATGTACAAAGAGCTCTTAGAAAATTAGTTTAAAAACCCCAAATAATAAAAATTGACAAGAGGTATCAATAGGATATTTTTAGGCCATGAAAGACATTCAATTAATAAATGAAAAGATTAAAACTTCCAAACAGATCTTTTTTGTCTATCAATATCGATATGGGTGTGGGAATACAATTCCTGTTGTGCACTATTGGTGTCAAAGTGAAATTGGTTCAACTTTATTTCCAAAATTTAAAATATGTATTAGTTTTGCCCTAGAAATCTCACCTCTTAGGCATTTAAGGAAAAGAAAAATGATACACAAGGATGAGTTTTTTTACATTAAAAATGCTTATAGAAAATGAAGATGTACATGAGTTCTAGAATATATAACAGATATTGTGAAATAGAAAATATTTAAAAGGAAATGGGGTATGGGGTAAGTAATGAGGGGAAAAATAATGTGATGGTAATAAAAGGAAACAAAGCTTATGCACACAGGGGGCAGGAGGTTGTAGGGTGGGTAGGGGAATGGGAGAAAATGAGAATTGAGTTGTGTCATATACTGGTACAAAAATCTCAATGTTTAATGCGACCATGATGTGAATATATAATGTTCCAATAAAGATTTGAATTTAAAAAAATGCTCACTACATTTACGTATATATAAGTCTATGGAAAGATCTGGAAGGAAGACAGTTAAAATGCAAGTTATTTTTATTTTTTGGAATTTTCTATCTTGAGGGATTTTTTTCTTTCTTATAAAGAGTTATGTTTTATTTTTAAACCAGTGCCAGGGAAAGGAGAGAAAAAAAATGAAAGACAAAAAATGCAATCAGTAATAAGTAATAATGATATCATATGTAACCAATCAACTGCTCAACTGCTTGCTCTGTTTCTGTACTTAGTTCCTGCTTGGAAAACCAATATAAACTATAAGAGAACAAGACAATTTTCCTGGTACTCTGAGGAATTATTCCGACCAGGCCCATTGACGAAAATAAAGTTTACTTTTTGCCTTCAGCATTACCCACTTGCCATTACAGTTCAGACGGGCCTCCAGCTCACTCTGTGGTCCAGACTGGCCTTGAACGCAGGCAATTCTCCTGCCTCAGCCTTCCCTGAGTGCTAGGATTCCAGGCATGTGCCACCACGCCCAGCTGCAAACAATCTTGCTAGGTGTGCTGCTCCATTAACCTGAGGCTTTGGCAGATCAGGGGAAGCCAGGAAGTTCTGGCATACTGAGGCTTCTCAGATTTGCAGAGCAGGGAGTGCCTGGCAGCACAGTGAGACACTCTTATTCCTGCCATGTGTTCAGTAACTCCTCCTTATTATCACTTCCACTGTGACTCCTTATAATCTGCTGCAAACTCTTCCAGAAGGCATCTCCACTCTTCTTCACAGGAGACTGAAGGAGCTGCTTCTGTCTGCTCACTAATTGCCAGTTTTGCCATGACATGGTTTGGATTTCTCGGGCGTCTTCACTATCACTTGCACTCTATTCTTGAATGCCTCCTTGCTTTCAACAGCGGGGTCTGCCAGGGCCTTTTCTTCAGAAGTGCTCTACTGCTTCTGCCACCATCTCCATTCTTAGGAGTCTTCTGTTTGTTTTTTCTTGTTTTCCTCAAAAATCCAAAAGGAGGGTCCTTCACAGAATGACCTGCTTCTTCCAGTAAGAGCTTGTTGACTCGATTCTTTGGCTGTGAACTAGTTCTTCTTTCCTGAGGAGGCTCTACCTTATTTCTCTGGGTAATGTTTCAGGATGGTTACCCTGCTTGTTGGAACTCTTTCAACCCTGTTTTTATTCCAACCAACAATGTTCCTTCTTTGTCTTTGAAAAACTGCTAGTCATTTCCTAGATGGGATCCTACAGGTCTCCTGGAATAATCTAGAAGGATGAAATGGGTGGCATAACCCAAGATCTGTCATCAAGGAGGGTTCTGCACTCAGGATCTGACTTCTGCATCTTCATTGTTTGGCAATGTTAGCTTTTCTGGTTGTGACCTGAAACGAGAATCCAGCCCTTCTCAGCAGCTCACCTGGGTCCCGCCATCCCTCCCGGCCCTCTGAGCCAAAGCTGAGCTCACAGCACTGTCAGACTAAAGCAGAACGTGGAGGGCAAGCCGGGGGGTGATCTTCTGAGACTTATGTGTTCATCTAGGACTCCCCAAGGACTGTCTGCCAAAGTGGCATTTCTGTACAACTGATATGCCACAGTTTGAGAGGAAGAATCACTTTTTCTTCTGGCTTGCATTGATATCCACTCCCTGCAGGAGGCGCTGTGTCATGGCACAGAAGCCCTGAGATTGGGGTCCACAGGAAGTGTCACCCAGCTGACCACTTCTTCATCCTGCACAGAAACCACAGAGCAGGACCCACCACCCAGCACTGCTCAAGGGAACCAGAGTGACGCTGTGCCACTCTTGCAGAGAGGGCAGCCGAGAGTTGAGTGTGGGGCATACCAGTACAGCTGTCTTGACAGTACTAATTCTGCCTTATCCCGGCATAGGGGATAACTACACTTTATGGTATCCTCCTTGATCTCCTTTTCAACACAGTCTAGTTTTCACTTCCTTGGTTGGCTTAATTCCTAAGTGTTAATTTTTGAAGCTATTGTGAATGATACTGTTTTCCTAATTTCCTTTTCTTGGTGGCTTCACCTATTGGTACATAGGAATACAACTGTATTTTATGTGTTGATTCTATATCCTGGTTCATGGCTGACTTTGTACATTAGTTCCATGAATCTTTAGTGTCTTCTATGTAAAGGATCATATCTGCAAATAATGAGACTGTAGTTTGACTTCTTCCTTTCCTGCACAAGTCCCTTTTCTTTCTTTCTCTTACCTGGCTGCTCTGGTTAATGTTTCGAGTACACTGAATAGGAAATGAATATTCTTGTCCTGTTTCTGATTTTAGAGGGAAAGGTTTCCGATTCTCCTCATTAAACTTGATGTTGGCAGCGGTTCTGTCACAAGTAGCTTTTTATCACATTGAGAATGTCCTTATGTACCTATTTTTCTCAGATTTAAAAAAACCACGAACAGATGCTAGATTTTGTTGAGGAATTTTTAAAAATTCAAATCTTTATTGGTGCATTGTATATACATATCATGATGGATCCTGGACCTTCACACTGAGCTCTATGCCAGTCTTTTTTATTCTGAGACTGTGAATCAGAAATAATTGTCCAGGATGGGTTTGAGTCCAACACTGTGTAATATACAAGAAACATATTTCATTCAAAAAGAAACTCACAGATCAAAAACGAAAGGATGGCAAACAATATTCCATGCACTAGGAACCCAGAAAAAAGCAGGAATTATTATCCTAATTTCAGACCACGTGGATTTCTAGCCAAGACTGGTTAGAAGAAACACAGGTTGGTACATATTCATTAAAAGAACAATAAAAAAGTTAATAGTTATAAACATATATGCACCAAATATAGTATAACCAACTTTATAAAATACTCATGGATATGAAATATCAGATAAACATCAGTACAACTGTAATAGGAGATGTCAATATTTATCTTAGTTACTTTTCTCTTGTTGCCTAAACAAATACCTGACACTTAAAGTTAAAGGAACAGAGGTTTACTTAGCTCAGAGTTTGTAGAGGTTTCAGTCCTGAACTGGCTGGCTACAAGTCAGGTGGCACATGGCAACCAGGCATCACAGAGGAGAAACAGTTTATGGTGGGCAGAAGATAGCAGCAGCAAGAAGGGACCTTAACAGCATCTTTCTTTCCCTTTTACATTATCCAGATTACTCAGGGCAGAAGCACTCACACCCATAATCCTAGGGCTCTTGAGCCTAGCACTGCTCCATGAATCCATTGCAGCATCACACTCTAGATCCAGCTACTTCTGAGAGACACCCACCTATGAGTTCATGAGGCTTTTGGGAGGACCTGTAAATACTTTCACAAATGGACAGACCAAGTAGACCACAAGTCAACAAAGAAACGTCTTCTGGACACAAGGACTTAACAGACTTGTAGAATAGTCTATTGAACTACGACAGAACACAAACACTTTTCAGCAGCACATGGAACCTTCTCTCTCCAAAACAGACCACATAAAGAACACTTACAAAAATGCAAAATAATCAAATTATTCCATGCATATTAGCAGATAGTGTGATGAAACTAGAAATTAATGACAAAAGATATCACAGAAAGTATGTAAATTAAATAACAATCTCTTGAATAAGTTGATCAAGGAAGAAATTAGATCGCTTCCATAATCAAACAATAATGCCCATATAACACAGAGTCTATGGACACAATAAAAGCTTGCATAAGAGAGATGTTTATAGTGGTGATTTCCCACATCAGGAAAAGAGTAAGCTTAAATAAATTATTTTATGATGCACATTAAGGTCCTAGAAAAACAATAACAATTCAAACCTAAAACTAATACAAGAAAGGAAATTATAAAGATTAGAGCAAAGATGAATGAAATTGACAGTAAAAAAATACAAAGAATCAGTGAATTGAACAGCTGGTTCTTTAAAAGATTAAATAAAACAGACAAACCATTAGCTAACTTTTTAAGGAAAGAAAAGCCCCAACTCTATGCAGTAGAAATGAAAAAGGTGAAATCAGAATGGATTCTGTCGCAATACAGAGTATTGGTAGCTACTCTGAGAGCCTATACTCTAGTAAAATAGAAAATTGAGAAGAAATGGATACATCCCTATATCCATATGAACTAAAAAAGCTGAACCAAGAAGATATAAAATTCCTGAATAGTCCAATATAAGCAAGTGAAATTGAAGAAGTGATAAAAAACCATCAAGAAGAGCCAAAGTCCTGAGGGACTCACTGATAAATTCTCTAAGAACTTTAGAAAAGATGTAATGTCAATACTTTTGAAGTCGTAATCAAATGGAAAGGAAAAGAGTACTACTATTAAGCCTATTCATGGAAGCTACCATTATCTTCTGATTCCAAAATCAGAAAAGGACCCAGACAAAGAAAAGAACTACAGACTAATCTCCTTACTGAACACAGATGTAAAAATCCTCCACAAAATACTAAGAAACAGGATGGTGTGAATCATCAAAAAGATCATGTCTCATGACCAAGCAGGAGTCAATTCAGGGATGCTGGGAAGGTTTGGCACACAAATAAATAAATGTAATGCACCAACTTAACAAAAGCAAGGATAAAAATCACATGACCATCTCGACAGGTATAGAAAAAAGCATTTCACAAACGCCAACATCCATTCATGAAAAACACCCTGAAGAAAATAGGAAGAGAAGGTTTTTTTCTCTGGTAAAAAGCATCTGTGACACACTGATGGTCAAAGTCGTACTAAAGAAAGAGAAGCTGAAAGCTTTCCTTCTAAAATCAGGAAGAAGACAAGGATGTCCTCTATCACCATCCTGGCTCAGTTTAGTTCTTGAAATATTAGCTAGATCATTTAGACAAGAGAAAGAAAAGGGATGTGGATAGGAAAGAAAGAAGTGAAATTACCATTATTTGCAAATGACATGTCTTCTACATAGAACCCCAAAATCTCTATCAAAAGACTCCTAGAATTAATAAACAAATTCAGTAGCATAGCAGGACACAAAGTCAGCACTCAGAAATCAAAAGTTTCTTGGGTACAGCAATAAGAAATTCACTAAGAGAGAAGTCAGAGAAACATAAGAGCATCAAGAAAAAATGAAATACTTAGGAATTAACATACCTGAGGAAGTGAAAAATCTGTACAATTAAAACAACAGTATTCTGAAAAAGGAGATAGAAGAGGCTGCCGGAATATGGGAAGTTATCACTAGTTCCTGGATAGGTATAATCAGTATTGTTAAAATGGCCATACTTCCGAAACTGTTATAGAGATTTAATCTAGTTCCAGTCAAAATATCAACAGCATTGCTGACAGAAATAGAGGAAGCTATTCTAAAATTCACATAGAATCAGAAGATATATAGAATAGCAAAAGCAATTCTGGGCAAGAAGGTGAGCATCACTATTGTAGTTATAGTACAAAGCTATTAAAGCAGTATAGTGTTGGCAAAAAAACCCCCAGATTCCATCTATCAATGGAATAGAATAGAGGATGTAGCAAAATTTAGGGATATGCAGCTACCATATCTTGACAAAAAGGTAAGATATTACTACTGGAGAAAAGATTGTACAACTGTGCAGCAAGTAGTGCTTGAAAGATGGCTACCTACATGCTGAAGACTGAACCTACACTCTCTCTCTCAACTACGCAGTAAACTGAATTAAAAATGGATCAAAGATCTAAACGTTAGAACATAAACATTTAATTTGCTGAAGGATAACATAGGCAAAACATATGAAGACATAGGTATAGGCAAAGACTTTCTGAACAGAACCCTGTTTACACATGAAATCAAACCAAGACTGAATATATGGAATTAAATCAAATTATAAAGCTTCCGCACAGCAAAGGAAACCACCAACAGAATGAAGAGACAACCTATAGGGTGGAAAAATTTTTTGCCAGCTATTCTTCAAAAGACTATCACGTAAAATATATAAAGAACTCCAAAAAGTTAGATCTTTCCAAATAAAAGATCCAATAAAAAGTGGGCATCTGAAACAGACACTTCTCAGGTGAAGAAGCACAAATAGCCAATAAACACATGAAAAATGTCCAATTAAGCTGGCCACTTGAGAAATTCAAATTAAAACAACACCCAGATTCCACCTCACACAAGAAAGAACAGTTCTCATAAAAAAATCATCCAATAACAAGTGCTAGGAAAGCTATGGGGGAGAAGGGAAAGAAGTCTTTCACTGCTGGTAGAATTGTAAACTGGTACAACCACTATGGAAATCAGTATAAAGATAACTAGAAATACATAGAAATCACACTTAACTCAGCTGTTCACCTGCTAAGTATTTTCCTGAAAGAGTTAAAGACATCAGATTACAGTGATACATACTCATGTTTACAGTAGCACAATGCAGGATTTAGCTAAATCCTGGAAGCAACCTATATGTCGTCACTCAACAGATGAAAAAATAAAGAAAACGTGGTATTTATACAGCGTGGATTACTACTCTGCCGGAAAGGGTAAACTTGAGCTATTCAAAGGAAAATGGATGCACATTGAGACCATAATGTTACATGAAGTAAGTCAGACACATAAGCCTAAACACACGGTTTCTCTTATATGAGAAACTTAGTATAGAAAGTATAATATAAACACAGATAACAGAAAAGAGAGAGAGAGAGAAAAAGTCACCATAATCCAGTATGCACAATGCATCTAAAATTCCACCTTGATTCAGTATAGTTAGTTGTCTTATGCATTTTTTGGCCTCTTTGTATAGTTGTTAATCTGTATTTATGATAATTAACTTTATAAGAATTATAAATAAGTGAGTTTAAAACCTATATTGTGAGTTCTATTAATAAAAAAATAAAAACTTGTGTACGCGTCTACATCCTAGCACTTCTGAGGCGGAGGCAGGAGGATCACTGTGAGTCTGAGGCCAGTCTGAACTACAGTGAGACTTTGTCTCAAAGAAAAAAGAAAAAACTTCTTTTAAATTTTGCCTTTTTTCGATGGCCAAGAAATACTATGATATAAAACTACAGACAGGATGGGATGTGATAGATGGGGAAGTGAGAAAGGAAGAGAAAATGAAAGGAGTAGATCAGAAAGAAGGAGAAGAGAGAACTAACAACAAATGAAAGAAACGGGAGACCAAACTGTTTATATTATCTTTTGCTGGAACGGAGGGCTGGTGAAGAGGAGGTTTAAGAGAATGTGCAAGCCAGAGAAGGGATGTGAAGGGAGGGAAATGTAACTGTTATCTAGACTTGTCCAGGAAAGGTAGTATTTCATTTAAAGCACTACTTAATTCTTATTCTCCTTCGTACATGTATAGAGACTTCCCATGCATATCCGTTAAAGGAAGAAAAGAAATGCAGTAAGACAAAGGAATGAGAAAGAAGAAAAAGTAGGAGAAAGGAAGGGAAGAGAGGGGAAACCTGCCCAACCCACACCGCTGTAAGGTCACAAGATTAAAGCATCGTCACAGTCCTCTAGACTGCGGTCTGATCTCAAGGATCAAGCTCTCACCTCCCCGCTCACAGCTAGGAAAGCTCTGGTCTGCAGGGACTGTCTGGGTGGGTTTCTGGGTCTGGCTCTTCCCAAAGCCTCACCCTCCTCAGAGCATCCCTGTGGCCACAAGGGTGGTCACACCAAGAAGATGGCTTCAGGACACCGTTCTCAGCCTCCACCCTGCACTGGCCACTCTGAGCTGGTACATGCTGTGTCTATACAAAGCGAGGCGATCTGGATGGAGCACTGAGCCCGCGGCCCCGCTGTAAGCCACACTCCAATCCTGGCTAAAGGAGGTCTCTGCCTCTGTGTTAAGATCAGACCTCCCCGGAGGGCAGAAGGTAGGTGCAGTGCGTGGGCCTGGACCCCATGTTCCCGGTGACAAGCACTGCAGCTGCCTCTGTGTCCTCTCTCCACCAGTTCCTGACAGCCGTGCTGCACGGTGCCCCGACTGAGGTGCCACTCTGGCTCTGTGCCTGAGGTGCTTCCCTCTTCTCTTTCCAAGTGCCACTCTTCAGCTTGCGGGCACGGTGTTCAGCTGTCATGGGTGGGTGAAGGTGGGCAGCTCCAGTGTGTAGGATGTTGCCTAGGGGAAGAATGAGTGAGCACTTGATCTTGGGACAGTCTACTGTGGAGACCTCTGACTTAAGAGCTCAATTGCTTTGCAAGGGCTGGTTGTAACAATCAGGACAGCTGAGATCTGGATGCTTACTGGGCTACAGCCTACAGGCAACAAGAGGCAGATGAATCTTCCATTAACCTAACGAACCCAAGTTGTTTGCATGTAAGGTTGGTCTTAACCTGAGAGTCCAATGAAACTCCTCAGGGCCTTGTCATTTGGAGTAATGGCCAAAGCAACAGTCAAAGCTGAGGCTTCCCCCATGCTCTGTCTGGTCCCTAATCAAGGTCATGCCGTTGTTTCCAACTCTCCTGGAGGCCCAAAGGGACCTTCTCAGACACTGCTCACTGGCATCCTAGTAAGTGAATATTTGGACTATCCGGTTGTCTAAGTTCCTTTCCCTGGTACAGAGTGGAGAAAGGACTGGAGCCTGTTCCAGAGGCCTGGTCTCCACAGATGCATGGCTCCTTACCCCAGGGTGCTAGATTTTCTCCCAGGACGGCACGGATTCCAGACATGGGCCATAAGGAATGCTCCCCCAGTACTGGATGGCCTTTCCTTCAGCTTGCCTTCCCACATGACTTTCACTACCACCCTGGTTTCTGTGTACCTGGATTTTCCTGGGGTGCATCTTCGATGCCTCCCTCATGTACTGCTGCTTTTAGTCAGCTATAATCAAAGGCCCCCCTCAAGGTAAAAAAATATTTTTAGCTTTGTTCTTTTATCTGAAGATTTCTGATGATATCATTTGATATAAAACTGGTATCAGTAGATTACTATTCACTGTGGCTCTGTACAGAAAGTGATTATACTTAAATCATTTGGTATATAACTACCCTTCATTTTGTTTTTAGTCATATGTCATCTCTCCTTAAGGACCCTGAAATATTTATTGTGTTCATTTATTTATTTTCATCATTTCCATGCTAAAACAAGTTGAGGCCTCTGTGAATAGCATAACTTTCAGAGATCCTAGGACAGAGAAAAGAAAGAAGGATTAACAGTTTATATGAAAGTACATTATCTGAGGCAGGATGACAAACAGATAATGGTATTTATGTGGAAGTAAAATAAAGATTATAGGAAGAGCTGGGGTGGGGAAGGTGACAAAAGAAGTTAACAATGCTGGAATAAGAAGATTAATACTTATAAAATTATACCGAGGAATTAATTAGGTAAACTGTTTTGAATTTTAAATCTGCCTCTGCTTATGGAGCTGTGAATAGGGTGAACAGATATTTTGCATTTTTTTTCTCAAGAAAATGACTATTTATTAAGGGAAGTTTTTATTTTCTTAAATATAATATTCTAAACTTTTTGAATTAACTAAAATTACTCCAGATCTACCTGCTCACATGAGTAAAATTCCCTTTATCATAAGGTTATCTTTATCCAAAATGCCCTTCAGTGGAAAGCAGTAACAGAAAGTCAAATGAGTTGAAGAGCCAGCTATGTCTGAAGAGGATTGAAATGGAATAAAAAAACTGAAACGAGAACATGATCAACCTAATAAGAAATGGTTCTAAATCTAAATAGTTGTGGACTGCCTGATGATTTTTAGTGTATGTTAACAAACAGATATATTAATCCTACAAAATGTTAAAAATAGGCAGTAAGCTACTGACAAGTTAAAATACAGTTTCTATATTTTTCATCACTATTTTTAGGGGTTTTCTTGGGTACCAGGGATCAAAATTAGGACCTTGAACTTGAGAGGCAGGACCCAGAACCACTTAGCTAAATCCCTGGCTTCCATAACTATTTTTAATCAGAATGTAAAAAATAATGATCCCTTAAGGTGAAAGGGGACAATGTTGAGATTGTAACAAAAAAGTAAGGAAACAAATTTTATGTATATGGGGGGGTGGTAGGGTGGGTAGGGCTATGGGAAAAAATGAGAATTAAGTTGTGTCTTATACTGGTACAAATCCCCATTATGGAGTGCAATCATGATGTGTATATTTAATGTACCAATAAAGATTTAAAAAAATGATCCTTAAGATTTCTTTAATATATCCATTCATAATTATATATTATACATAGTTCTGAAAATAATGCCTAAGTTATTCAAAATAGTCTTTCTTTAAATGAATTTAATAAGAAATTCTGAAGTGTTAAATCTTCTAAATTGAACTTTTTTTGTTTTTTTGAGACAGGGTCTCACTTTGTAGTTCAGACTGGCTCCAAACTCACTACGTAGCGCAGTTGAGCCTTGAATTCACAGCAATCCTCCTGCTTCTGCCTCCTGAGTGCTAGGATTACAGGCGTGAGTCACCACACTCCTTTTTTTTTTGAGACAAGGTCTCACTTTGTGGTTCAGGCTGGCCCTGAGCTCAGCCTCAAACTCACATCACAGCAATCCTCCCGCCTCTGCCTCCCGAGTGCTGGGATTACAGGTATGAGCCACCACGCCCGGCACTGTGGTATGTGGTACTGATTGCTGCTGGGCGTGAGTCTCCACACCCAGTATTATATGTGGTTACTGGGGATCGAACCCTGGTCCTTGCGCTTGCAAGACAGGCGCTGGAACCACTGGGCTGAATCCCCAGCCCAGTCACCACACTCTTATGGTATGTGGTTACCAGGGAAAGAACGTGAGACTTTGCACTTGCCAGGCATATGCTGGAACCCTGAGCTAAATCCCTGCCCTCCAAATTGAATTTTTTTGTTTTAAATCTTTATTGGTACATTATGAATACACATCATCATCGCATTCAACATTGAGAGTTTGTACCAGAATATGACATGACTCGATTCTCATTTTTCCCCTCCCCCCTCAGCCCTGCAACCCTCCACCCCCTATATACATAATTTTTGTTTCCTTTTTTCTTTATTACTATCACATTCTTTTTCCCCTCTTTATTTACCCCTACACCATCTTCCCTTTTAAATATTTTCTATTTTCACAAATTGAACTTTTTAAAGGAAAAACTTAGGATTCTTTGTTAACATCTAGGAGTAAACTGTAAGACAACAGGCACGCACATCTATAAACAAGGGAGTGAATACATCAAAAGGAGGGTTAGGTTGATCTGTGTGAAAGGAAGAATTTCAAAAACATATAAAGAATAAAAAAGTATTGTATTCTTATTACTAATATACTGCTCTACCTTCATTTTCTTATGTCCTGAAATTTTCTACCTCCTGAATGTAGTTTTAGGTTAATTCGGTTATAGGTATTTTTTCTATTTATGTCTTTATCACTTGATCCTATTATCTTTATAGTCTATCTTTTCATACTGTTTTTAAATGTTGTTTCTACTTATTTCTTATTTTCTTAGTCATTTTCTTACAATTGTGATTTTTCAACACAGATACTTTAATGCAAGTGATCCTTGAACTGTTCTGGAGTTTTATTCCACACGTTTCTAAAAGATACTGGCAGGGCCAGGGCTGTGGCTCAGCGGTGCTATGCCTGCCTGCAAGCACAAGGTCTTGAGTTCAACTCCCAGTACCGAAAATATGATATGATATAATATAATATAATAGCTAATAATTACTGATCCAAAGCAAGTTAGCAACTTCTTTACAACTAAAGGGTTAGCAAAGGTCATGGGAGACACTGGTATTACTGTAAGGCTTGGGCAGAGGCAGAGAAAAATAGAAAAGGAAGTGGGGAGAAAGGACCACTGAGGTAAAGAAAGGAAGTACATGAAGTAGAAAGTGGTAAGAACCCCAACAAATGCCTCAAATATATACCTATGTATGTATACATACCCAAAACAATGTGTTTTAACACTGAAGATATCAATTAACATATTTACCTTCAAAGAAATGAAAATTCCCTTAATCAGGTGTAGGGAGATGAGGAGGTATAAGCTGAAAAATTTGTTATGCCTCTAAGACTCTTTTCTTCTGAAGATTTCTGCTGCTTTAGTTGTAATGTACAGTAGCCATTCCTATTTGAGACTTAACCAGAATCATAATGATTATGCTATGTGTTAAGTCCTTGTTATATGTTGCATGTCTTAGAAAGATAAGGACAATAGCTTTTTCATTTCTATTGAGCTGGCTCCCTCAAGTAAAAACTGTAGAACAACATTCTCTTAGAGTAATTCTGTATCAAATACTGTATTTTCCACTTTCTTCCATTTTATATGCCAAAAATGTAAAAAACTTTCTTTCTTGTCTCTAGCATTTCATTTTTTGTTGTTATTGTATTCTCCAATAAGCAGAATTCTTTGTCATTTTACAGTAGCAATCTTATATGGCCACAAACTATAAGATTAAAACAATTTGCTTTTTACATGGGAATAGGAAATATGAAGAACCAATGAAGCTAAAAGAGGAATAAAATAATGTTCTTTCTGAAAAATATCTATTTTCATAAACACTACAGGATCAGTCAAAGGAAAAATATAGAAGGCACAGAGGATTTGTTATGGACACCTTGATTTTGCTGGTTTCTGAGGCATTTAAACTAGTGTGATGGAGATAACCGAGGCTCATTCAAAATATATCTCCTGTGGAAGAATCCATTAGTGGAAACTAAAGCACAAGATCAACCTTCCTATCATGTGACTGATAGACTGAGAGTAACAGTTCAGACTAACATCATCTTTTTTTTCAGAAAAAGTCTAAGAAACATGTTTAAAATAATTGTTATTATCATTAAATATTTTTTAAAAACCAGTTACACATTGAGGACTCTTTTTCTGTGTGTACTAGGTATTATCCTGAGGCATTCTAGTTTTATGTAATTTTCACACCAACTTGGTAGAGTATTACTATAAATATCATCATTTTACAGATGAAAACACTGAGGTTCAAAAACTTTAAGTGACAGTAATGGAATTACTACTAGAATTCAGATTGCTCTGACTTTTCTAAAATCTTAACCATTTGACACACTGCCCCCAACATAAAAATGATACCACTAAGAAGTAGTAATGGAATATAAAGGTGATGAATAAATATTTTTAATTACAAGAAAAAGAATATTTTAATGGCTCGGTGTGGTTAAAAAAGAAAAAATAAACTAAGAGATTTTACTACTGATATTTAAAAAGGAACTGGTGCGTTGGAGATTTCGCTTACCAGCACCACACTTGTCTAGCAAACATAAGGTCCTGGGTTCTGTCCCAGCTGTCTCTCACACACACGTAAAAGGAACTGGGTAACCTTATTTAGATACTATACAATGTATGCAGGCATCAAAATATTACAGGGTAGCTCATTAATATTTGTAATTTTTGTTTCAGTTAAAAATCAATGAAAACGGGGGGCCAGGGAGTTAGCTCAGTGGTTCCAGCGCCTGTCTTGCGAGCGCAAGGGCCCGGGTTCGATTCCCCGGTAACCACATAACAATACTGGGTGTGGAGACCCACACCCAGCAGCAACCAGTACCACATACCACATACCACAGTGCCGGGCGTGGTGGCTCACGCCTGTAATCCCAGCACTCGGGAGGCAGAGGCAGGAGGATTGTGATGTGAGTTGGAGGCTGAGCTCAGGGCCAGCCTG